>APFE030172170.1:43291-104954 GCA_000404065.3 Pinus taeda
ATAATTAATATAAACTAGTAGTAGCAGCGACATCAGCAGTTATTCCAAAGGAAAAAAGCGTAACTTCTTATTCATAAGGTATGAAGGAGGTTACATTCTAGATACATATTGAAAGTTATGTTTCAAGTTTTGTTGCTTCAAATTTCAAAATTTATTCAGCAAAAAAGATTGTAGGAAAACTTGCAATGGGTTACTACCCTTTTCCAGTTATAAAAACTAGTAATGTCATTGTTATACAAAATGACCAAAGCCGCGAATGCCCTATACATGGGCACTGAGAAGAAAAAAAGCATTCTTCTGCCACATAGGGGCGTCGATTAGAGATCTGAGTTCCAACGAGGGATTGTTCTGTTATCTGCCATAATTCCTAATCCATCATTAGAGCATCTTTGGAAAGTCAGTCAGTTGT
Organism: Pinus taeda; assembly: GCA_000404065.3. Taxonomy (NCBI): domain Eukaryota; kingdom Viridiplantae; phylum Streptophyta; class Pinopsida; order Pinales; family Pinaceae; genus Pinus; species Pinus taeda. The sequence goes on from APFE030172170.1 coordinate 43,701, forward strand.
TTGGTTCCTTTCCCTAAAGACATGGGCACATGTGAAAGATATGAACACCAGTTTTAGTCTCAAGATCTCATCCACCAAAGGTTGTAAAATAATGTTCCTGCACACTTGAACTTGTTTACGCCGGTTTGTAACCAATAGGGAATCACCATAAACTTGAATGTGAGAAACCCTTTTTTCGAATGTGAATATTAACAAGCTTTTACATGCCATCCATTCCACTTCATTGTTTGAACCTCTCCCTAATCCCAACTTGACCTTAAAGGAATGATTCTCTAAGAGGTCAAGGATAAATCCTCCCCCACTTTGATGCCCTTCCTCTATTGAGGCGCCATCAAAGTATGCCCATGGGATGTTATGGTCCGAGTCTTCTTCAATAATCACTCTAGGAGGAACCAAATACTTTTCTTGTGGGAAATAGCTCAGAATGGCCATGGCTTCTGTTGTAGTCCTTATAGGATTCGATGATTCAAATTGAAATACTTTCCCATTCTTGGCTAGCTAGATAGCCTAGGAAATTACCAAAGGAAGCACTTTGTAAGGCCGATTTGGGGGATGAGCCAGCGAATCTCTCCAAACTTTCTCCACTGTTAACCCTTTACAATGACCAATGCCCCTTGCTTCCTCATAACACACCTACAAGACCTTAATATAGAAGGAACATCTGATGAACATGTTGCTTGATTCCTCATCACTTTTACACAGAACACACCATCCTGGGTCGATCATGAATTTTCTCTATAACATTTCCTAAGCTGGGATCTTCTTCTCCAGTGTACACCACAATTTTTTTTTTTTTTTGTTTTGTTTTTTTGTTTTGTTTTTGTTTTTGTTTTTGTTTTTGTTTTTTTTTGTTTTTGTTTTTGTTTTTTTTTGTTTTTTTTGTCTTTGTCGGGAAATTCAAATTCCATAAACCTTTCCACCACAAGGAAGGGTTTTATGGGGTTGCTCCTTCCGACATAAACATGTATCCCTCTTTTGGGGTATAACATTCAAAGGGAGAGAGGCTCCAGATTAAATCATCTTCCCGTAATGTCAATCTAATGTCTCCTATTTTCAAGGCTTCTACGTACTTCTCCCACTGCCTATAGAAATGTTTCTGCATTCCAATTTGAATGGCAGATTTCCATCCTTGTCCCCATATAGTGGTAGTGGCGAGATCAACTATTTGGTCTAATCTTGTCACTCCTCTGTCCCTCAGTAATTTGACCAGTTTTGGTTGTAGCTCGTGGCTTTGGCCACTTCCTAGCCATGCATTGATCCCCACCCTTACCTAATTTCCCCTCCCCACTCTTCAAGCCAAACCATATCCAAAAAATAAGAAGGAATTTAGAACTTCTCTCTAAACCAATGAAATATTATGTCTCGGCTTCACCATGTTGCACACCTAGTTTACTAGTGTGAGGGGGGTGATGTATTTCTAGGTGACATTTTTTGTCCATAGGCTATTAGTTTAGAGGAGTCTCCATCCTATTTTAGCTCCTAGTTCCTTTGAGAAGAGAAATATATTCATTAATATCCATCATCCTTGGTTATTTAGAGTCGCAATTCTATTCCATTTGACCCAAGGGAGCACTTTCTTTTCTTGTTTCCCTGACCAGAGGAAATGTGAGCACATCATCCTGATTTTCTCCAGTATTGCTTTTGGTATCGAAGCCAAGGATGTCCAATAGACTGGGATAACTTCTGAAACTAACTTGATAAGGACCAATATTCTTTCTCTTGAGAGCCACCTGAAATGCGAGGCTTTAATGTGTTTTTCAATGCTAGCCACTAGCCACATCTAGTCTTCTTTTGTGTAGCTATTTGGCTTAAGGAGAAAGCCCAAATACTTCAAGCCTTCATCCATTTCTCTGAATCCAAAAGGGAAGTGTTGGGTGATTATGCCTACTTCCCTTTCCTCGAGCCCATGTCCTACTATCATTGATTTATGTTCGTTGATCACCATCCCAATGGCTTTTCTAAATAGTTGGAGTAACTCTCTTAGCTTTAAAATGCCGTATGTTGAGCCATTACAAAAAAATCAGGACGTCATCCACAAAAAGTAGATGTGTTAAGTAAAGGGCTCGAGTCACCAACAAACCTATTATTATTAATAATTAATATTATTTATTATATTAATTGGTATTATATGTATAATAATAATTAATTAATAGATTAAATTAATAATAATTACCAATACTATAATAATAAAATTTTATTTTAATAGTTTATTTTGTTATTAATTATTGTTTATTAAATATATATTACAAATAATGAAATTAAATTGTTATAATATATATTTAATACCATTAACGTCTATTGGAGTTACCAACCACATTTGCAATGTGGTTGTGCATGTGATAGATATATGTGTATTGGACATACATCAACCACATTATATTAATGTGGACTTATGTCACCATTAAAAACTCATTCCAATATGTATACAAAATAAACATTATTTCATATTTTTTAAATATCATTAATATTTTAATTTTATTTAGGTTTGAATTTAAAATTAAATATTAAATTTAGCTTAAAGGATCTTACTAAGTGGTTTGTGGAAAAAAATTTCTCCACCGTGCAGTGCGGGTTCAGTCTCTGAAGAGCATGTTGTAACTAGCTCTTTGGTAGTTGATTCTCCATAAATTCTCATTTGTTATATATATTAAAAATTATATATTATATATAAATATAATATATACAAAATTCATTTTTTTTATTTTCTGCGAGGTAAATATTGTATTTCCTTCTAAATTGGAATATACATGGATATGTTAGATACGTTAGGTTAGTATTTCACTATAAGGAAGACTAGACCATAACCAAAAGTGCACTCTTCGCAAAGAGGCTTGGGAAATCATAATATTCAAAAAGATTAAATAGATTATACATGTACTAAAAAAGGGTTGGATTGACCATTAGGGTTGACTGTGAAATCAAAATGAAAAATAAAATAGGGCATAGCAAAATACTAATATGAGGGATGAAAGTGACAACAACCTAAATGGGGTCCTAATTATTGCCAGGGGTGCTTCCTGTTAGGGGAGGAATGCCAAGATGTTGCTTAATGTGGCCCAAACACTGATCCATGTCCCTGATGTGACAATGTAGATGCTCCAGAGAGTGTAGTATGTCTACCCAATGCTTGAAACAATCCATCAAAATTCTACTAAGGAGAAACTTCAAATTTCCATATAGGTTGATGGTGCACATGTACTAGTTAAAATGGCCTCACATGTGTCCAACATCTAGCACCCAATCAACCAATTTAGTGAGAACCTCTGTGTTTGAAATTTGTTGTCATTGGGAGGCCCATTTATTGGAAATATGTTTTCATTGATGGAAAAATCAAAGCATTGATGGAAAATACAACGAAGATGATGAGGGGTATCCATATGTTTTCAAGAAGGTGCTAATTGATGTCAAGTAATTGATTCCAAGTATTGATAAAGGTGTTTTCATTAGTTCATTGATGTCACATGTGTCAATGGTGTTATAACTAGATTAAAGGTATTGCAATGGAAAAAGCAAAGAAAACAAAAAGAAGAAGGAAGATTAGCACATGTATGGAAAAGGTGTTCTAAGGCTCAGATGTTTCTAAGAAGATTAGTGAAAAATAGTGGTGGAGCTAATTTTTGAAGGTGAAAATACTTTGGTGCCATTTCTTGTACACCAAATCATCTCAAATGTATTTGGGACCCACTTAGATGGAAATAGATATGAAATACATTTCAGGTGCTATGTGGAAGATCAAGAATGGCCTCTTGGATTGAAATTTATGGCCATTCAAAGGTGACACCTCCAAAAGTCAAAGTTGTAGAGCTAATAGTTGTTGGAGGACCATTGGAGCGAGTTTAATTTGCCATTTTCTCAAATGTAGCAGAGTCTTTAGTAGATCAAATAAACCAAAGAGTTGGGCGAATGTGGACCTAACAACATTGTGATAGAGAGAATTCTTATTGGCCATGGCATAGCCCAATAATCCCTATGGTCTTACCCTGAAAAGATCAAAGCTGCACAGAGGGAGTAGGCACAAGAGGATAAAATCCCTATAGGAGAACCTTGGAAGGTTTTTCCCAGAAAAACCTTGAGCAACGGGGAAAAGATAGTGCTAGGGATGATGCTGGCATGGGACAAGTGGCTCTTACAATACCAAGTGGAAAGCAATTGGATTGGCAGAGTTTTAAAGTAGGAGGCCCCTACTTGACAGTTAATCTCGTAAAGGCTAGCTTAGAAGGAATGAAGGTGAGTGCATAACGGAAGGCATAAAGATGGTAAATAACTGGGCAATGTGGAAACAAGCATAATGTTAATATATTGGCCCAGAATCTTATAAAAATTAATGAAGTTAGCATTAAAAATGGTTGAGACCATTTAAACATTTTAAAAAGGCAATGGTGGAAAAACACAAGGCCATGACCCTTTTCTCTCTCCTCTCTGACAGGACATGTGGCATAATTTTAGTGGATGAGATGAGGTTAGCATGACATCAAGTACAAAGGACACGTGGTAGGAAGATTCAACTATTTCAGGAAGGTAACATGTGTCACACTTTGGTGATGCCATGTGACAGAGATGACATAATCATGATGTCATCCCATAGGCTTTCTCTCAAAAGGTTTATAAAGCGTATAGAGGAAGTTTGTCAGTCTAACCAGGTAGCGGGAAACATGTCAGTTTTCAGTGGCATCTAAGCCCAACAAAGCATCCTGAAGTTGTGGCCCTAGAAGGATTTTTATTAGTTCAAAGAATAGTAGTGGGCTAACACGTACTAGGACATGAAGGCAGAGCACAATGACCAATGGGAGAAAGAGTAAGTTTGACCCACTTGACATGTAATCCCACAAGCCAGACCTTAGACATGTTTATGAAATGGTGCCATGATAATGGAGATGGGGACTAAATTTTAAAGGGTCAGGAAGTGAAGACAGAGGATGCTATAGGATTTTAAGATCAGTCGAACAAATACAAAACCCTCTCAGGTTCTCCTGGAAACATAGGGAATACAGAGCAAAGTATCCACTGTAATATGGTTGGATGTATTCAAGAATTCAATAGGTAAAGTGAATCTGACAAAGTGGTGGCAAAGGAGAACCCACTTGTCTTCCTATGTAGATCTGTTGGAGGATTCAACATAGTTGAGAAATGCTCCTAGCTAACTCCAAAGATTGATCTTGCACACAAAGAAACATAAGCAAAACTTCACAACATAATATGATATCAATTAATAACACTAAAGAGTAAAAAATTGCATAACAATTAATACATCATTAAACCAACTTCCAGACTATCATTAAAAAATACAAGACGTGTAAATGATAGACAACAATATATCTATATACTAAGTAAGTGAAGGAATATTACAACCATAAGGTATAGTTTCAACAACATCTCCTGTAACTCCTAGCTCCTCAAACTCTCTCTCTCAAGCAGTATCTTGACAACATAACGACATAATAATTTTGATCCCTTTCTCATTGGCCAAGCCTCCAATATATAGGCAAGTGGAGGCTATGAAGATTTCAAAATTCTTCTTTAGTTCAAATTGGGAAAAAGCTTTTGGGTGGATGATGTTTCCTCATGTAAAAATCCTTTTATTCACTTTTTAGATTCTTTAATTCTTAGGAAAAAGTTTCCTCATGTTTATGGCTCTTTCCCGCTTTTGTATGCTTTGTTTGTTTAGGAAAAATTTGTAGATGAGGATAAAGAGATCACATTCCACCATATGAGCTTCCTTAAGTGAACAAGAGTGTCAAAGTGAGTTAACTCGGGATTTTTTCCTTGTGACTAAATGTGAATTTGGCAACACAAGTTAGATGAAGGAACATAGTGTTATAGACTAGGATAACATAGTCCTTATGGTACAAAACTTGTTTTATTATCTTAAATAGGATATGTAAAGAGGTGTATTTCAATCATAAGCATAGTAATATCCTATGAGATGATGAGGAGGGATGTTTAGGTATAACATATGCCCCCTAAAGTGCGAGGTTAGAGAAGAAGGTGATGGATGAAATAATTTATAAAATAAATGAGGACAGAGAGTTTCAGAGCATTGAACGGAACGACGTATGCAAACAAAAAAAACATATGTCATATATAAATTATGTCGTGAGTCAGGAATTCCCATGATCAGTAGCTAGAACAATACATTGTGGATCCATGTAGAAGATGGGAGATCATGTCCACTAGTAATTACAATGTGGAAATATATCACAGTGTAGTTAGACTGAAATAAAATGTCTCCAAAACAAATACGTAGCTTGGAAGAGGAAACAAGGTTGAGTGATCTAAGCCTCATACCAAGGTTTTCGTCACCGTCCCAAAATAGCATAATTCTGCACATGTGAATAAATGAGTTGATGTTAAACATGTGAGAATTCATCTGATTACTAGTCAATGATGAAAATTGTTAACAGGCGCGAGGAAGGCCACTGATAAGAATGATGGTATCCAATATGCTTAGTACAATCTAACAAGTATGAATAAATGAATTGGTGTTGAAAACTCATAGAATAATTCAAGTGGGAATAGTGCAAACTTCGAATCAAACACATGGAGACCTTCCACTGAGGACTAGAAGCTCTATGGTGTTATGATGTTTCTCAATCCACTTCCTAGATAATGTGTTGAATTCAATAGGAAGGGATATTTCAAAGGAGGGGAATAAGGAGTTCCTCATCAGTCGACACGAAACAATAATAAATGATTCATTTTGAAGTGATCTAGAACAAAAAGATGAACTGAATCAGGTCAAATGGACACATGAAATAGTGGTTGATAAGGTCAACAAATAGTAGACAATCCCTTGAACAATAGAAGTCATGACACGAAAGAGACCAATTAGCTTAGACTCAAGAACACCAAAGAGAGTTAGGATACAAGGATGTATGGGCATCAGGGTATCAAGGAAAAAATCATAAGATGGTAGGGTTTAAAGAGAAGCCAATAAAAGAGGAATATGTTGGATAAGTGCCATGTTGAAGGGATGGACAATAGATTATTTCCATAAAAATTTGTACTAACATAGATAACAATGATTGTTATTTCTTCCAAATTTTTCTTAATGTGCTTAGGTTTAATGAGTCTAGAAAGGGTAAACTGGACAATCTTTTCACTTTTATAGAGTCATAAAATAGCTTAAAGAAGAATCCAAGGGGGTACCTTTATCATGGTTGATGACTGGGTGTGATAAAGGGTTAATAATATAACTGGAACAATTCCTTTTCCATAGTTATTCCATTAAGTCCAGATAAAGTGATAAATGTATGCTCAATAAATGTACACCTCATTTTGTTATGAGTACGGGGGAATAAAGTAAACTCAATATTGTTCATAAAGTTCGAAATAAGTCAGATGAATAAAACTCATAGTATCTTTTTCAATTTAAGCAGCGAGAAAAAGACATAAAAAAAGTTATCAAATCTTTGTCATAAGAGTTTTACGAGCCTGAAAAAGGTAAATTGATGTTTCTTCTGTTTTACAAGAAAGAAAAATTACCTAAAGGAAATATCTCTCTTCTTTGTGGGAGTTTAATGAGCCCGAAGTAGTAAACTCGAGGTTTTTTTTCTCGATTTTACGAGCAAGAAAAAGGCCATAAAAAGAATGTTCTTTCTTCTTTGTGGGAGTTTAATGAGCTTGAAGAAGTAAACTCAAGGATTTTTGAATTAACAAGTGAGAAAAATACCATAAAAGTAATGGTCATGTAAATTTTTTGGCTTTTGAAAATTATGTAATTTTTTTGGTTAGATGCACCAAAACAAACATCCAAGTTTTGGGATTTTTGATGTAATAAAAACTTGATATTAAAACAAGAAAAAGGGAAAGGAGCACACCAAAAGAATAAAACATTATAAATAAGGTTACAAATGACAAGCTAGTGAAGTGCTAGTTGTATTACCTTTTTGAGTGGGTCCTTATCATAGTCCATAACTTCATAGGAATCTTTAGAAAGGACCCAAGCGATAGTGTATGGACTAAGGCAAATGGGTGCAAAGGTTCCTGCCCCCAAGAGATTTCCTGAGTTTCTTTTTGAGTATAACTCTTGAACAAGTGTCAAAGAGGAAGGAAAAAACTCAAATTGATTAATAGATAAGGTTTTCAGATGATTCATGTTCAGTACATATGAAGAAGAGACTAAGACACGAGGGTGGAAATTATCCCAAGGCTGCTCATAGCCTCCTTTATAGCCTAATTAGAGGGGAGGAAAATGGTGAGAAGATCAATAGAGGGAGCTTCAATGGAAGAGTTCACACTATCATGGACCCCAACCAAAGAAGAACGAGACTAAAATGTATATGGGCTAGTGTGATAAGCTAGTTCCACCTGTTACAACAATATTTGTTCTCCAATAGGGTCAATAGTGGAAGGATTCGAGATCCATGGATCTATAGATCCATGAGGTACATTAGAGTCCACAAAAATGGCCATAGGAATCTCAGGTGGTGGTAGAGGGAAACACCCCATAAGAGAGGAGTCTTTCAAAATATCGGTACTAATACCAAAAAAAGGTTCAAGAGTACCACCCACTAACAAAACATTGCTAGAAGTTAGCAGTTGAAAGTTCGGGGTGCAGAAAGACAACTGGTCCACTGTCACAATGGGTGCCTTTACTATCCTCCACCATCTTCTCCATTCATGGATATGATTGAAGATATGGGTGGAATTATTCAAGCACAAAGTAGTTATAAATTCTTTTTTGATTTCATAATGGATTGGTAACTGGAAATGTTTAAGGAATTCCATGGTGAGGGTGTTAAAGTTGTTAACCGAGGCACATGGTAATTCAATGTACCATTTAGAAGCATTACCATTAAAGGTACAAGGGAAGAGCCTAAGTCATACACTGTCATTAATCATGGAATTGGAAACACACCAAATATGGTATGTAGTGACATGTGTCATCCGCTCATCTCCTTGCTTTCCTTCAAACTTTGGAATGTTAGTAGGAATTTTGTGCAGGGTCGAAGGCCACAACAAGTTATCATTGATGGGGTCATTAGTTAACTTGTACATATCTAGGATGTTGAGAGTAGCCAAAAATTGCAAAGGAGTAGGCACCATCGAATCTGACTAGGGAAAACTAAGGTGACTTGAAGGACCAGAAAGCCCAACCATCAACTGGTTTGCAAAAGGATATGCAGGTCTATTTGGATAGTAATTCCATTTTAGTGGAGGTGGATTCGTATAAAGTTGCAAGTCATATGGCATGCCCCTAGCTTGAGGGATGTTACCAGTAAATTGGTTACCCCTAGAATAAAGATTACCTCTGACAAGTATTGACGGTTTATTTGGAAGGCCCCAAGGAGATGCATTATGCCTAGGATATGGGACACCACTGGCCACATAATATGGGTTAGGTGTATGAATGCAACCTTTTATGATAATGGGACTAGAATTAATAGGATAACCACCAACAAGTATAGAATCAACCAAAGAAAGATCTTGTTGTATCATGGGTGGCATAAGTGCTTGAATGCTCCTAGCTATCAGATGAGTACCTGAAACATTACTCACATCTTATAGTATAGGTGGGGTTTAACTTAGAAGCATTTTCCAATTGAAAGCATTATTGAAGGCTAGCGAATTGTCCACATTGAATGGGGTGTGATTCGGAGGTCCAATGGCTGACACAAAAACTGTGAAGGGTTGATAGGAGGAAAAAATTGCAATTCAACACCTATAGTTGGCGTAGGTGAGGTTCCTATATTATACATAGTTTTGATAGTGGGATAGCCAACAAATGGTGTAGAAGCTAAAATAGGCGGGTTATATGATGCAGATAGACCAAATGTCACCATGAGAGACCATGACTCACCAATAGTCATTGGGATGTTTGGAGTGGAAACACGCGAAGACACCGTAGGGATAGGTGCTACCTAGACCAAAATAGGCCCAAGAGGATATGTCAGTGGAGGATTATACGGAGGTATTATACCTTCATTGAAAGGATCCTCGGGAGAAGTAGACTCCGGTTCAATACATAATGATTCAAAATTAGACACTAGAGAATGACTCCCCTAAGTAGTAGGAGAATCTGATTCACTTAGAAATCCCTCCACAGAAAGTGGAGTAAGACCCTATAGTTTTCTAGACTAATGACATGGCATGATGGAAACCATGGTGAATGTTATAGATTTTACAAAAAAATTATTAAGTGATGTTCTTATATCATATTAGTAACCAAAAAAATACACTCCTAAAAAGAAAAATACTCTGCGATATAAGCAAGAAATCATGCTTTGTCTTATAGCCACAAATAGCTAGAAATGAAACCCACTATCGAAGGAATATAAAATAAATTCATTCAAAATGATACAATTATGATTACCCCTGAGCTTCGCCTAAACCTTAGTAAGAAGGGACCAAGTACTCCTGTGAAGATGAGCACCCTCCCAAAAAAACAAATATGGAGTAGGTTTGTCTATCTATGTACCACAGAAGCCCACCCCAATCACCTTATGTAAGTCCCTAGGAATATGGCCACTAATTTCACCTCAAATCACATACAACATTGAGGGGGACATGATCAACGTAGATAGTATGTTGTGTGGGTAGGATACTTGAGTCCCCAGCTCTACTTCGATATCCCTGAAAGGATCCCCAATACACAAAATACCTACCGAAACGTAATCGAAGGAGGGATACCTTCTTTCGCACTCTGATGTTGTCTCATGTTTAACTCCCTTGTTACAGGAGTGGTCCTGAATGATGTGAGTGCTGCATGATTTTCTCTCTTTAATGGCACTAGTTTATTTTTCTAGCCTCGGGGAGTTGACTTTCACAGCCTAACCCAAGACCATAACCTAAGCTAATGTGTGTTTTCGTTAAACAAAGGGTTACTAAATTCTTTTATTACATAGTTTATTTTAAAGGAACTTTATTAGTGCCTTTAGAAGGGTGTTTATGTATGAATTTTGTGAGACCTGACTCAAACCATGAAAAATAATGGTTTTGAATTGAATTCAATGAGAAAGAGTTGAAGGAGAGAGTAAAAATGCATTTTACAAAGAAAACAATCCTAATACAACTTCTAATATTTCACAACACATGTAGACATTCAAAAATCAAAATAACAAGCGCACTTTTCAGCTCATCAAAACAAACCAAATTGACAGAAAGTAAAAAAAAAAAACTTTTCTTTTAGGATGCAAGCTAAACTAACTTTCAAAACAAAATATGAACACAACTATAATGATCAAAGTTCGAGGACAATAAATACCTTAAGACACAAAAAATCAAAAAGAAGGTAGTGGAAATCACAAGAAAAGTGACAAATGAGATATTTTAAGCACTAATCCAGGTAAGAAAGCCAATACAGTGTGTTATAGGTAGGGGTGACACATGTTTATAAGGGATAACTAGAGTTAGTAATGCTCAATGTCCACACAAGACTAGTGTTAGAAACGTTTTACTAAGAAAAAGAGGGTATGGATCTAAGAAAAGTGCTTAGATCAATTGGACTACAAAGTACAAAAACAAATGAAAGGAATTCAAGCAAAGCAAAGATCAAATAGAAGGAATTTAGGAGAAGGAAAAAAAATCGGGAAGAAGAATTCTCCCCGATGGAATCACTAGTTCTACTATAGTATTTTAAGCTCATTTGGACAAACATAAAACCCTCTAAGGTTTTCTTGGAAACCTATGGTAGACAAAGGAATAGATCCACTGTAATATGGCTAGATGTATTCAGTATTGAAAGAGGTAAACTAAATCTGAAAAAGTGGTGGAAAAGGAGAACCCACTTGTCTTCCTGTATAGATCTGTTGGAGCATTGTAGTTGAGAATCACTCCCATCTAACTCCAAATATTGATCCTGCACATAAAGAAACACAAGAAAAACCTTCACAGCATAATATATTGTCAATTAATAACAATAAAGAGTAAACAATTGCATAATATTGAATACATCATTAAACCAACTTCCAAACTATCAATAAACAAATACAAGATGCATAAATGATAGCTAACACTATGAAAAAAAACAATAGATCTATATATTAAGTAAGTGAAAGATAATTATAACCATAAGGTGTAGTTGTAGAAACACTTCCTCCAACTCCTAGCTCCTCAAAATATCTCTCTCAAGCAGTGTCTCGACAACATAAAAATATAATAATTCTGATCCCTTTCTCAATGGCCAAGCCTCTAATATATAGCCAAGTGGAGGCTACGAAGATTTCCAAATTCCTCTTTAGTTCAAATTGGGAAAACTCTTTGGGTGGATGATGTTTCCTCATGTAAAAATTCTTTTATCCATTTTTTAGATGCTTTAATGCTTAGGAAAAAACTTCCTCATTCTTTATGGCTCTTTCCCATTTTTGTATGCTTTGTTTATTTAGGAAAACTTTGTAGAAGAGGATAAAGAGATCACATTCCACCATATGAGTTTCCTAAAGTGAAAAAGAGTGTTAAAGTGAGTTAAATTGGTCTTTTTTCCTTTTCACTGAATGACAATTTGGTAACACAAGTTGCATGAAGGAACATAATGTTATATACTACGATAACATGGTCCTCATGGTACATAACTTGTTTTATAGTTTTTAGTAGGCTAGAAAAAGGGGTGTAAAGTGATGTATTTCAACCAAAAGCATAGTAATCTCCTTTGAGATGATGAGGAGGGATTTTTAGGTATAATATGGGGTGAAAATAATTTACATTATAAAGTAATCTCTCGAGGCTTATGATGCAATAGAAAAATAAGAGCTATGATTGGTGACATTTTATATATAAAAGGCACTTGGGGCTTATTTTGAATACCTATTGCAAAACAAATCTATAGTCTTGATTTTTGTCGTGCATTGGAGTGTGTTATTTAAAGGAGCACTAAATTCAAAGGCAATTGGGCCTATATTAAAGAGCATGGGCCCAATATTTTTACATGGAAATAAAGTTATAATATGGAAGTGTTTTTATTAAATCCTTCTGGCTTTGGCATGAAACAAGTCGACAAACTTGAAATTTGGCATATATGCAAAATATTATAAGGCACAAAGTTAGAGCTAAAGCAGGTATGAACGAGTTGGAAGATAATTTAGAGGTATGGACAATATAAGAGGAATTTTTAGTAGAAATGGTAAGTTTTAAGATTCACCAAAAATAGAATGTCACTGCTAAATCCTGTAAAAATTCCAGAATAGCAAATTTAAGCAGTTCAACTCCTAATTTCTTGTAGAGACAACAAAACAATGCTCGAAGAATGGTAGAACACATTGAGATGACTTGATAGAACAAATGAAAAGGTAAAAATATAATATTCATGCAATAATTCAAGAGCGAGAGAACTAAATTCCAATTCCAAAAATATCAGTTCAATTTTTTTTTTTTAAGTATAATTGAATTTGCAAAGTGTAGGAAGTGTGCAAGAGTGAAACCATGTTGGTTGGCAGAGGTTTGTGAGAGGTTGTTGGTGCAACTTGATGCATATTTTCAATATGCATCAAGGTTGAATCAAAGATCATATTTGATATTTGAAGAGGAGAAATTGGTGACATACATCCCCATATTACAAAATCTAAACAAATATTCGTCGTAACTTTCAGTGGAAGACAATTGTTGTGTACAACTATGTGCAAATATACCTTTAAAATTTCCAATTTAAAAATATTCCATATAAATATTTAACTTGAATTTACTCAATTAAGAATGGAAAAATTGTGATTAATTCTAGAAATGCATGTTGTTACCGAGGAAGTTATTTTGCGGAGGACCTTCGCACAATGGACTTCCACATAATGAAACCTCAACACAAAGTCTTATAACCTCCGCACTATGAAAATTTTCATAATAACCTATGCATAATGCGAGGACTTCGAGAGAGTGGCATCGCTATTGAATTCTAAATTTTGATGACATCAAATTTTCATTGAAATCTTGGTTTTGTTTACATTGTGAGTCTACCACAAATAGGTCCAGGTTCCAACTCCCATAAAATTATAAAGAACAAATCATGACAATCTTGAGTGTAGAAAAAATCATCGTAATTTTCAATTGAAGATACATCCCCATATTGAAAAATCAAAACAACAAATCATTGTAATTAGTAGTGGAAGACAATTACAGTATACTGCTATGTGAAAATATACCTTTAAACTTTACAATTTGAAAAATATGCCACATAAAGATTTAACTTGAATTTTCTCAATTGAGAATGGACAAATCATTATTAATTTTGGAAACACATGATGTTATTCTTCCAGGGGCATGTAGAAGAAATCAACTTCCTCATCTCACCATCACTGTCGATACCTGTTTCCCACACCTTCTCTTATGAAAGTAGTTCATGAGGCAAGAAGGATGATAGTTGAGGATTACAACGATTGTTTTGTATAACACTAGGTGTTGGAAAAATTGATGAGGGAAACATTTGATTCATTTTTCATTTACAATTGTTATTTGTGATTTGTATTCTTCTTCTTCATCATTATGCTTATGTTCTTATCATCAAATAAATTCCAAAACAGGAAGATCACAACCATAAATAGTGAACACAAGATATAGGCTCTAAGCCAGGGAAAAACCTTTCCAAGGGGAAAGCCCATAAATAAATTCTCTTCTTATAGAATAAAATTCAAAGGATAATTCCAAGACCAAAAACTAGACCCAGGCTACCACAAAGAAGAAATCCAACTATCCAATCTTCCATGACAAGATATCCGAGTGAATTAGGTCTCTTCTAGCCTTTTGTCCCTTCCATAACAACCTGTAGCAATTACTGCAATGCACAGACTTCAAGTAACCCTAGAAACCCTAGGGTACTCGCACTTGTGAGCAAGAGATAGCAAGAATTCAGACCTTTGCTTAATTCAAGAACTTCTACCTTCTTCGCTAACCTTCTTTTGTCTTTTATAACCCTCACATTCCTTCTTCAATACAGAATGAATTCAAGAAATATACTTGATATGTTATGTCACAATAGAGGTTGAAGTCCTTATTTTTATAGCCTTACAAGTGGCTCTTTCAACTCACTCTAGGCTGACTTGTCGCTGGCTGGCCAACTTGTTCCTGGCTAGCTGACTTGGTCCTTAGGATCCTTCTAGACATTTCCATACATAAAATATTTTTTCTTTTAATGATACAAATTCTCGAAAGGGTATTTTACAATAATAATGACTCTTTGATTCATGATAAACCTAGGATACCTACTGACAAATAACTTGAGCATGAAATCCATGCTCCAATAATAATATTTCTTTTATTCTTTACATCATTTTTCCTTCTCCAAATAAGATTTACATTGTTACATGAGTCACTGACAATTATGAAGACTGAAACTAGTTACATTCTTCAACACTATGTTGTGTGAAGCTTTACACTCCTGCAGAATGAGCTAATTCATTGTGCAGGGATGTGGAGCTCCGCAAAATGAGCTACTTAGCTTATTAGCTCCAAACTCTTTCAATATAAGCGCCTTCCTATAACACTGAAGGAGATGTTTAACACCTTAGTTGTTATCATGTTAGTCATCTTTGTGTGTTTATTAATTAAAGGGAACCCATAACTACTCGAAAAATATGAAAAAGTAAGTTTGATATATCAAATTAATTTATACCATAAAAAACATAATTTTGAAGTATTAGAATCCAATTAGGCTAACCAACCTTAAACAAGTAATATAATCAAAGGTAATTTCCTTTTCATATCTAAATAATCATGATGATGCTCACTACTCACAACATAATCTTGTATTTATTTAAGCTATAGTTTGCGCATTAGCTCCGCACTCCTTCAGTCTAAGCTCTTGCCTCTATTATTATTTTAACATGAGCTGAAAATAAAATCAACTTCCTTGTCTCACCATCGTTAGCAATACCTATTTCCTACCCATTCTCTTGTGGAAATAATCTACGAGGAAAGAAAGATGGTAGTTGAGGATTACAATGATGGTTGTGTATGACACTATGTTGTGCGTAGCTTTGCACTCCCACACAATAATCTAGTTCATTGTGTGGGAGTGCAAAGATCCGCATAATGAGATACTTAGCTCATTAGCTTCACACTCCTTCAATCTAAGTGCCTGCTTCTATTATTGTTTTAACACAAGATAAAAACAAAATCAACCTCCTCGTCTCACCATTGCTCGCGATAAGTGGGGGGATGTATTTATATTTAGCTAAAAGCATATGATTGAGCATATTCAATGCCTTTGTAAGCTTGTCAATATGGATGATTACTTTGATGACATTCAAAGTGTTGAGGAATGGTATGGGAAACTAAAGTCTTCTTCCAATTGAAGAGAATTGTCTTCTTCTTTAGTTTCCACCACCATTATGGGTTTAATAGGCTAAGAATAATATTAAAAATGGTTTCTCCTTAAAACCCCGAAACATGTTATTTAGAACTCACATTTTCAAATTTTGAAATCCATATAAACATAACATATACCGCAGTCCCCCCATCATGGGTGCAAATGCATTTTCTTCAAATTGACAAGGCTGCCATGGGATGCTTGGCTCCCCGCCTAGGTGACAATGCATCAACCATAGCTTAGATATATGATCCATTACATTCCCTCACACTTGGAGTGTTCACTGTTATTGTGAGCTAGTATTATAGAGTTTTCTTAATGATGGAGCATGATGATTATAAGGTCATTCGATCTCAGGGAAAACTGTGTTGGTTTAATGCTCCAATGTGGGAGTGTTACATAATATTTTGTCATACCTCCTGTTCACTTCTTATTCCATATCCAAAAGTGCCAAAACATTGACTACTATTCAACATATCGATCATGATATACAGTCCAAAGCCTCCCTGAAGAATCAAAGGAAAAATGCCCTAAATCCATTCTGAAGAAGGTTGACTAAAAACCCAAATTTTAGCATCAACGCATTTTGCTCCACTGCCCACCTATGCTAATGGTAGGTTGCTCAATTATACACTCGTGCTGGACCTCTTCTTGAAGGTTTTCCCAAAATGGAGGAGAAGTCATATAATAGAAAATTTGGGAAAAATGAGCTTGCTATTGGTTGTTGTTGATATGGTCGAGCTCTTTCATTTGGGCCTCTTGATATTATCATCATGGGATTTCCCCTTGAGATGTGGACCTTCCTCCCTCTTTTGTGGATCCATAAATCCCTCTCCCTTCCTATAAATTCACTCCCTTCCATCCCCAAATGGTTGGTCATTGATTTTTGCATCCCTATGCTGAGATTATGCTTACATGCTACCCATTCTAGCTTGGAGAAGAAATTATTGAAGAGTATTTGCTTGGACTTGGACATCCACAAAAAGGAGGTTTCCAACATCAAGGCATAGGTTGTATGCTTCCCTTTTTAACTTATTAATATATACATCTGATGTTCACTTTCCATAATTGTGTAACTTTTTATGCTTTTAGCTTAATACTCCTTGATCTATTAAGTGGTTTATGTTTGATGTATGCCATATATGCTCTTGTATATTTCATAGTCCTTTGATATTCCTTGCAGGTACTTAGATGTGAAGAAATAAGTAAGCAGTGAGGCTTGGAGCGAAAGATTCAAAGCCATCTCCAAGGATCAAGCGATTAGCATCAGAACGAGGTAGGTTTCTCCTTCTTGCTGCACTTGTCGAACATAAGCTAGGAAAGTTTATGTTAGTTTGTTTAGTTTGTTGCTAAACCCAGTCATTGGGCTAGAGGGATCACCTCTGTCTACAGAGGGGATTCACATTCACAACAAAATGGCAACTCCACTGGGGAAGCTATAGCCTTTTTCTCCTCCTTTGTCAACTGATCTCTTAATCAGTTTGATCGAGCATCATGTTCTTAGTTAGTTTGGGTCTGTATAGGTCTACACAATCATTGGTTGTTATCTTAGAGTGCTCATCCTGTAAGTGTTTATGAAATTATTTTTATTTTTTGCCTTATTCCTCTCCCATTGCGCTTTTCACTCTTATAGTGTCACTGCTAGCGCGTTTTCTCTTAAAACAGTCGCATTGATCCGATGTTCAGTGCCAGTTTGGCCATAATAGCCATGCTAATCTCTGAGATTGGAAAAATACCTAGTGTTTCTCTGTTAAACTCTAGTGTGTCTGAGCCCTGAGGTCTTGTTTTGTCCTACATGACTGGATTTATTGATGTTTTCATTGATTACCTCACTTTATTAGAAAATTCTTACTTCTTTGAACTTTCAAGTGTTTGAGTGTGATTAGATTGATTTTAGGGTTTATAGGTCATTTGGTTGTCACTTTCTGCTTATGAGTGTCATTGAGTTTGTGGTTTGTTGATTGTTCAGGTCCGTTCATCTAGTAAAGTCAGTTGAAACGTTGATTTGCATTAGTTTCGGTTTGTCTTGTGCAAAGTTGCTTTTCATTTGTATTAGGTCATCTTGCATTTGAAATTCATATTTGTCATTAATCAAGCATAGATTACATTATTTGGTTTAGAAACTAAAATTAATGTATCTTCTTATCTATTCAAAAGGAAAAATGAAAGACATTTTCATTTAGTGCTTTTGAATTTGGTGTTGCTTTGATTGATGCATTGTTTTCATTAGGAGTATTTTGAATCAAAATATTCATTTTTTGATTTAGTTGAAGCTTAGTTGCATGTGAGAATATGAAAATAAAAGAGAACATCATATAGGTAAAGTGCATCTTGGTAAAGTAGAAGTCATTTTTGCTTTCAATAAATTGCATGTGCATTAGAGAAAGTGAAGCTTAGTTTTTCTCTTGCTTGTTGCATTTGGAAAAGTTAGTGGAGGAATATTTTTTGATGCATTCTCTTGTTTGATGCATTAATTGGTTGAGCTCTCTTCCCTTGTTAATGCGGAATTCATTGAAATGAAAGTTTCCTTTTCTCATATAGTTGCATTCTAGGATTCAGGTGACATCGTTTGAGCCCAAAATTGAAACATAATTCAAGAAAACATTAAAATTTACTGAATTAACCTAAGGAGCATTTGGAACTTGACGCAAAAAATTAGAGCTCTAGGCTAGAGACATGTTTTGACATCTATAAACCTAGTAGTTGTTACTAACTGTCTGCATTGTATCTTGGGGGTGAAATCTTGTTCTAGTACAAAAGTATATCGGAGGTTCTCCAGTACTCTTGGGTATACCATAGGCACTCTAGTATGGAAAGTATATGGGAATGCTCTCACCGAACGATTATACATTAGACAATGCTAACACGAACTTGTTCTCCCCGTACCATCAAGTATATATTGGGAGACGTCACTAGGTTGCTATCCTTTAGCCATAGGTAACCGAGTCAGCCACCTTGTAGACGTGATACACCGAACAAAACATTTGAGGAGATGGGTCATCGTACATTAAGTCCTTGGTTTTGGTTAAGGTGTATATAATGGTTCACAGATACTTGGTAAACCCTCTTGCCTAGTACACCCTTTTTGATTTATTTCTTGTTTTTAAGTTCTAAAATTTAATTGCCCACGATAACATTACTTACCTATGCAATTATCCTTAACATCATATTACTTGATTAATAGTAAATTTTAATTGTAGGCTCAAATCAACCACCCCTTATTGTTTTTTGAGAAAAGTTCATCACAAGGATTGCATCCTAAGATTTCATCCTAAGATTTCACAGTCACTTGAATACCAAGGTCTTGAACTTGGAATTATCCTGAGTATTCAACCCCTTGCTTCTCTTCCTCCACCTTGAGACTCATCATCTTAGGAATATGATCCAGAAACTCTTGAGAGTCCATGAAGGTTTGTTTTATTCCCTTCGAAACTGCTTTTTGATCCATTGGTTATATCTCCTCAACAACCTTATAGTCCATATGATAATCCTAGTGTGCCTTTGGAATTATCTCCACGATTGTCTCAAATTCCCCCTCACCAACTATTTCCACCCATGGCTTCAGAAGGTGAGTTTGTAGAAGTATCAGCCACCCATACTCCTGGTATTGACAATGATTCTGAATATGACTTTCCACCTGAAGGTTATCCATATGTGGGAAATGTTGCACCTCCACTACCACCTGAAAGTAGTGAACCTTTATTTCCGACTAGTTATACCTCTTTGGCTCAATTGGATTCAGGTACTCCAAGTGCATCTTCATTTTATCACAATCCCATTTGGTCGTCAAGCACCATGCCTATTTCTGGTCCATTTGTTTCAAACATGGCCTCTCAAATTCATGTATCGACTGCAGTTTCATTAGTTCCTATACAACCAACAGTTATGGTTGGGGCAATTAATGTCCCTATAAGTTCCTCAAGTCCTCCATTAAGTGGACAATATGTGCCATCACCTATCCCGCCACATGGGGGGCAACAGTCACCTTTTCCTTATGTACCTCCTGTTTCAAGTGGAGCTTATGTGAGTGCACCTCAAACTCATGCTACAAGAGCTAGTCAAAATGTTGGCAATGTACCTTATCCTGGTGGATCATCAATTCCATTTGGATCAAGTCAAATCATGTATCAAAAGCCTCTTTTATCCTAGATACCCTACTAGCAATTGTACCCTTCGTATGGCTCACAACATCCTCAAAATCAAGCTTTTACTCAACAGGTAAGCCCCCAAATGCAGTCTGGTTCAAACCCCTCATTTGGGGCATCTAGTTAGTATCAACCTAGAACTTATCAGTATCAACCTGAAACTCAATAAATTCCACATGGAAATTTCCAATAATAGTAGCCTTATGTACAACAAGGACTTCTGTGCAACAAGGGCTTTATCAACAGCCATTGCAACAACAAGGACAACCCTTGCAACAACAAAACCAATCCTTGTATCAACAAAGCCAACCCTTATAGGCACAAGGTAAACCCCTGCAGTAGTAGGGCCAACAATTTTATAACCAGGGTCAACAGTTGCCCAACAACCTTATAATCCATATGCTCCTCAAGTTGTTTATCCACCTTATATGTTCTCAACGGCCCATGGCAGGTCAGTATCAACCTTACCTTGGTGAAAGCCAACCTTTGTGGGGGCAGAATCAACCTTTTTATGGTCAAAATACCACTAAGTGGGGGAAATATCAAGCTCCTTATGGTCAAAATCTATCACTTTGGGGGCAGAACCCATACCAACAAGGATGGAATCCACGAGCTGGGCCTTACCAAAGGCCTCCCATGCCTTTCAATCCACAATTTCCATTTCTAGCAATGTTGGAACTACCGGATGTGTCAAGACTCATTAATGATCCAATACTTCATTCACTATATTGGCCTCCAATTCCTACTAAGATTCCTGGTGATTGTCTGAAATTTGATGGAAATTCTGTAGAGGACCCCCAGGCCCATGTTATGACTTACCATTTATGGTGTTCATCCAATTCTTGGGTTGAATACTCTGTTCGTCTACGTCTTTTCTAGCAAACCCTGACAGGTGCTGTCACGAAGTGGTACATTGAGTTACCTCGAGGTGCCTATCAAGACTTCAATTCTTTGGAAATGGACTTCCTTACTCACTTCTAGTTACCAATTCTATATGAAACTGGTACCCATTTTCTTATGTCTTTGAAACAATATATTGCTATCCACATCTCTGATCATATCCATTAATGGAGATGTCGACATTGCCTTATCAAGTTCGATATACCTGATGAGCTACTAACTGAATGGTTTACCAAATAATTCGTCAACAAAATTTCCAAGGACATAGCTATGGGAGGTTGTTTAATCGAAGATCAAGCCATTGCCTGTGCCCAATATTTAGATTTGGTATATTCCTAATCTGGCGCGTTATATGATCTCTTGCATGATGCTATGAGACCATTTATGCATACAACATCTTCTAAACCTCCAGACGTACCACCTGTCGATGGTATTATTGGACCAGTGACTCAAAAGGTAAAAATAAGGGTAAAGGAAAAGAAAAATCTAATACTTCAAAACAGGATCCTCCAAAGTCATCTGTTAATGATGCATCTAAACGCAAGCCTAAATATCCTTGCCTCATTTGTGAGGAAGATCACTATACCAAGGATTGTCCCTATTGTGCAGAAGCTATTCACTTATTAAAAGGAACTCAAGGGACACCGGTTGTACTAAAAGAACCTTTCCCATCATAGCAAACCCAGTTGGTAGAAAAAACACAATCTTTTACATCTTCGAGTTCTCAGGTTTATATGAGTGGAATAATAGCTATTTCTATCGCCACTCGGTCAAAAGACTATCTGACTCCTCCCAAGCAAGTTGTGGAGAAAGAAGTTACTAATACACATTCAAATTCTACTCCACCCAGTTCTAGTCTTCTTCATATTGAGAGACCTAGCAATGACTCCGTTATCCGACCACTTCCCAAGTGTGTCCTTCAGAAATCATCTCACAATCTGAATGCACGAGCTTCCCAACATTACAATATTGTCGAAGATTTAGCTCAAGCGCCTTCGATGATGCCTTCCTTGGAAGTTCTCCAAAGTTTTCCATTGCATCGGAAAGCATTACTATCCGCTATAGGAGGAATTGACCCTGTGAATTTGAGTCTGATTACCTTTGACCTGGAAAATCATGTTCCATGTCTTCCCCATCAACTTTCTTTCTTAATCCAAGTCATTATAAAAAGGAAGACGATTCATCAGACTGTGATTGATTAGGGTGCTTCCACCTCCATAATGTTTGTTTCATGCTAGAAAGCTATAGTCTCTCCGGCTCTCAACCAGTCTCTAAGCACCTTAGAAGCCTTTGATGGTACATGATCGTGTCCTTACGATATTCTCACGAGCTTGCGTATCACCTTGGAAGGGAAAAATGTTGAATTAGAAGTAGAAGTCGTTGATGCAAATTTGAATTACAACCTTCTTCTTGGATGAATTTTGACTCATGATATGTTTTGCATGTTTTGCAGGGGAAAATAGTCACCATTGATAAGTTAGCCTTTTTCTCTTCTAGTTCTTCGAATGACAATGTGCCATATGTGGGAAATACTGACATCCCTTATGAGAGTGTTGGGGTGGGCCTTTTCAAAGGCTCTACTATTATGGTAACTTTTCCCCTCCCACCTCTAAACGTCACTTCTGTCAACATGATCTCCACTTCTCACGATCCTTGGATCATTCTTTCCCCTGATCAGGTTGATTCTTTTGGTGATGTCAGGCTGCTTATCCCAATAGAACAAGCCTATCAAGCTATTGTTTTGGCTTCAACGGTCACTTCTGAAATTCATGCTACTCTTAGTATGCTTCTAGACGCATATTCACAATCCCCTTGGCTTGGTTCTTGGGATTCTTCGAATCCCTTGAACGAGACATTTTCCAATGAAAAAACAATCACTGAGATTATGCCTCATTAGGAAACTCCCTGGAATGATGCTCATCATTGTTCCTCATTTCTCCCGAGCCTCTGAGAGATTTCATTGTGTTTAGGTGCCTTTGTTTCCCGTACACTCACCCATCCACTTCAAATGCCCATTTTGGTGCAAGAAGTTTTGTCTGAGGCAAACATGGGGAACATGACTACTACCATGCCTATCGAAATTTCAGTTAAACCAAGAATTGTTGGGAACATCCATGTCAGGGTTGCTTGTTCTCTAGATGATATCAAGATTTACACTACCATTTTTAAGGAATTCCGCGATGTCTTTCCTTGGTCCTATGAAGAAATGCTTGGCATCGATCTAAGTATAGTTGTGCATGAAATTCCTACCTATCTAGATGTGAAGTCTATTCGTCAGTGACTTCATCCAGTGCACCCTAGAAAGGAAACTGCTATAAAGGGAGAGGTTGAAAAAATTATAAAGGCTAGTTTCATTTACCCCATCCCATTGACATATTTGGTTTTGAACATTGTCCTTGTGACTAAAAAACAAGGGACTATTTGCATTTTTGTTGATTACTGTGATATTGATTTGGCATGTCTGAAATATAATTATCCAACTCATTTTATCAATCAAATCATTTATGATTGTGCCAAGAGTGAGATTTTTCTTTTATGGACAGTTTTCTAGCTACAACCAGATTAACATTCTTCCCGCCAATCAATATAAAATTTCTTTTATCTATCCGTGGGGAACCTTTGCCTACAAGAAGCTCCATTTCGGTCTAAAAAATGTTTCCACTACCTTTCAATGAGCAATGTCTTATGATTTTCATGACATCAAACACATCATTCAACCATATCTTGATGCCTTACCGACTCATTATGCTAAGCGTCATGATCATTTTGACCACCTACAAGTGATTTTTCTTCATTGTAGACACTATAATATTCGTTTAAATCTGCATAAGTGTGTCTTTTGCATTGAATCTGGTCATCTCCTAGGGTTTGTGGTATCTAAGGAAGGAATCTATATTAACCCCCTCAAATTTGAGGCCATTGTAAATTTACCCCCTTCGTCATCTTTACATTAGTTCGAGAGCTTGCAAGGTTGTTATGTCCCAAATTATGTTGAACTTGCTAAGGGATTTACTTGTTTGCTTAAAAATGGGATCCCATTTATTTGGGATGAAATCACTCAAAAATATTTTGATGCATTAAAGAACACCCTCATTAGTGCTCCTTTGTTGCATCCCCCAAACTATCACTGCGATTACTTCTTGTACTTGGTCGCAACCGATAGTACTATTGCCATGGCACTGGTGTAAGACAATGATGATGGAAAAGAACATGTGATCTACTACTTAAGCTAAAACCTTATCGATACCAAAACTCAATATGCCCATGTTGAGAGACTTTCTTTAGTAGTTTTTCACGTTGTTCAACACTTTCGAAACTATATTCTCTTGCGGAAAACCACCGTGATTTTCGATTGCAAGCCCATGACCTACATCTTGACTCGTTAGTTGTTGATAGGAAAATATTCTAAGTGGATTGTTATCCTACAGAAGTTTGATTAGGAGTTTGCTACAACCAAATCAAAGAAATTGTTGGTTTTTGCTGAATTTATTTGTGACCTTCCCTCTACAACCACATCTATGACTTTTGATGAGCTCATTCCTGATGAGACTCTCTTTCTCATCAACACTCTTGACCCATGGTACAGGGATATTATTGTCTATCTCAAGACCCAAACTTTTTAATCAGAGTTGTCTATTTCTAAACATCATCACATTCAACATCAGTCCCAACCATATTAGATCATTGGCGATACTTTGTACCATGATGGTATCAATTCTATCCTTTGTAGATGTTCGACACTCGAAGAAGTTGAGAGATTCCTCAATGAATGCCACTCTAGGGCTTGTGCTGGTCACATTCAGGGTATGCTACTACTCAGAAAATCCTTCGTGTTGGTTATTTATGGCCTTTGATATTTAAAGATTGCATTTTAGCAGTCCAAAAATGTCAGGCCTGCTAGATTTACAATCATAAACAATGCTCCCCACTTGCACCCCTACACCCAGTTGTTACCACCGACCCTTTTGCTAAATGGGGTATTGATTTCATGACATGTAACCCTCGGTCGGTCAGGGGGAATGGTTATATCATCGTCGTCATTGATTATTTCACTAAATGGGCCGATGCGATGCCCACACATGATGTTGATGGTAAAGTTGTTGCTCAATTTCTTTTCAACCATGTCATAGCTCGATTTGGTGTCCCTCGAGCCATCATTACTAATCATGGATCTCATTTTCGAAATTACATGATGGAAGAGCTTACTAATTGGTTGGGTTTGCGTCACGATAACTCAACTCCTTATTACCCACAAGCCAATGGCCAGGTTGAACCAGTCAACAAAGTCTTAGTTACTATGCTTCAACGCACCATTGGGATGCATAAATCAAATTGGAATCTTATGTTATTTTAACTTCTTTGGGCTTACTGAACTACAATTAAGACTGCCACTGGATTCACGCTCTTTCAGCTGGTGTATGGTTTGGAGACAAGTCTTCCAATTGAGTGTGAAATTCATTCACTGAAACTAGCTATTGAATTACTCCCCGATACCTCACCTGAAGAGGAGTGTTTACTTTACCGTGAAAGGCTCGATGAAACCCGCCGCTTTGTAGCATTAGTAATTGAAGGTCAGATGAAATGAGTTAAAGCCCAATACGATAAAACTATTTCTCCCCACATTTTTGCTGAGGGTGACTTGGTCTTGCTGTATGATCAAGCCAATGACAATTTGGGAGCTGGGAAATTCGAACCAATGCGGTATGGCCCTTACATTGTCAAACGAGTTTTACAAAATGGTGCCTATGAGTTAGTAGACTATGAAGGAAATCCTTTGCCTGAGCCCCAAAATGGGCTTTACCTAAAGAAGTATTATGCATGATTATCCGTGTAATGTTCATTAGTGTGCAATATGGTTTTCGTGTGTTAGTTTTCTTTTGCAAGTGATTTCCTATGCTTACCTCATGCTCTACTTGGTTTGTAGATGTCATCCAAACATTACGTCGGTTTTGATGATGGTGCTTGTCATAGTACATAGAATTTATCTTTCGTTGCATGGGAAATCTATGACCCTAATGGTGAGTTAGTGCATTTACAAGGTATATGTTTAGGTCGTACGACTAAGAAAATTTCCGAATATAGTGGGGTCATCTAGCTTTTGTTAGAAGCTATCACTCTTGGCATTAGAGAGTTAATCGTAAAACTTGATTCACAGCTCATTGTATTACAACTTAATGGACAATATTCAGTTGGAAACCCTCAATTTTGAGAATGTATTTGTGAGTTTGTCTATTGGAACGAGAAATTGATTATATTACTTATCATCACATTCCAAGATGTATGAACACATTAACAGATGCATTGGCCAACTGTGTTAGATAGACATTTCCAAAACTTGTAAATTATAAAGCATCACATATCAGATATGATAAATAAATAATATAAATAAATAAAAATATATATATATATATATATATAATATATATATATATCATTATATATATATATATATATATCTCGAGTGTTTGAAAAAGAGTTTGCTACATCAAAATAACAAAATTTATGTTCCGAGACACATGGATTTATAAGCCTACAGTAGTGCAAAAAGTAAACTAGAGTTGTCTATTAGCTGACATGGTGTCGTGGATTGATTGTGCTCCTTGCCTGAAAATCGAGGTAAAATGGGGTAAAAATGCTCTCACAATTTTAAGTTGGTAAAATGGTATAAATAAATAACTTTTTTCCTTATTTATAAGTTTCAAATAATATTTTTACCAAATTAAAGAATATTTCACTCATTTTTTAATATTTTTCCTCGAAATCAGTAATGTGTGTTTCCTTGTGCAGCGACAAGTCATATGTTCTTGGTGACGATGATTTATCTTGACTGATTCAAAAGGTTTTATTTTATCACTTTTTTGGACTCGTTAAAAATAAATGAAAAAGAGACCCCCCTGGAGTCATCTTTAAGCTCTTTTCTAACTCTTGAAAAATGAAAAGATTGTCAAGTACTTGTCGTTTTGAACTTGTAAAAGTAAAAGAAATGATGTCTACTCAGTATAATTTTAACCCTTTGCCGGAATGAGATATATTATTGTACAAAAAAGGAATACCTTAGTCAAACATGGCTAAGAGGTTCTCTTGGATGTTGTTTTCTACCTTTCCAGGTTCAAGATACAATTTACGAAAAGGGACATTTGGAGTTTTCTTTTTCGCCTCTTTTTCAAACTCTCTAAACATGAAAAATATGTTGATTTTCACCTTCGCCGGACTTGTAAAACATAAACAATGTAGGACTTTTCACCATGATGAGACCGAGTTTCTCCTTCCTAGGGCTTGTAAAAATTACTAATATGGATTCATCCGAAGGGTGAACTTATATGGCAAGCATATGCTATCCCCTTCAAACTTGGGATAAAAAAATATATGGGGTACAAACTAGAAATGGTGGGGGAAAAAGTGAAAATGATCATCTCTTATATTTTGTAAAGGTAGCATGTCTCTCTTGAACATGGCACTCATCTGTTGCTTGTGTTGGGTTTGGGACATCCTCATTTAGTCACTTTCCTTCCTAGGTTTGGGAAATCCATTTTTCCTCTCATCTGATTATACTTCTTTGTCATCATGACATCTGATCCTATGTTGAGTCAAATGTTGCCAAAATCTAGAGTTGTGTTGCTAATATGTTCAAGAGAATTCCTATATGCAGTTCTTTACCACTTATACATTGTCTGACTTTATGCCACAGTCCTAGATCACACTTATCTACCCTACTACATCCTTTTGTTTCGTGTCAATGATGTGGGATTCATCATGGCCATCCTTTGATGAATCGCTTCCTATCAACTTCAACTCATTATCCGAGAAGATGGTCTAGAAACTCCCTTCCAGTACCTTAGAGCTTGCATGCCTCAATGGCAATTTCTTCGCATTCGACAACAGGTTTACATCATTGACCATCGATCGAATGATTCCATGGGTGTTTGACTTCATCATCAATATTCACAATCATGGATTGTGATGATTGTACCTTGAGAGCCATTTTCATTATTGGTGGTTTCTCTCATAGCTGTTAATGGTTTATATCAATGACCTGTAATCATGTGGTTTTCTATCATGTTAGACTTCAACACATCCATTCACATGTTATATTTCATACATTGATTGGGTCGAAACAGAGCACAAGACCCTGGATTTTGTCTGATAAAGTCCAAGTTGCATGGAGTTATGAGTTATTCATGATTGTACACATGTTTCCTCTAGAAGGATGGTTAGACCATATCGTGGGTCCATACTCATGATCCTTTTTTTTTGGATGGTTGTGACCATACCAAGGATCTTTGCACATGATCCCTCCTATTCAGCTGGTTGCATCCATACCGTGGATTCATGTATTATTAGACGCCTATTCATGTATCATTAGGCATGATCGTCATATATGTCAGATATGTATATGTATATGTATATGGTTGATTTGCAGGTCTCCTGACGGTGTTGTTCTTATCCTTGCACTGACTTGTAAAGCATCTCAGCCGTTACTACCTATTCTGGATTCATGCTTTAGGGGGCATCTATTACAAATTATTTGTTCATACCTCTTGTTCACTTCTTGTTCCATATCCTGAGGCTCCAAAACATTGACTACTGTGCAACATATCCATCATGATATACAGTCCAAAGCCTCCCTAAAGAATCAAAGGAAAATTTCTCTAAATCCATTGTGAAGAAGGTTGACTAAAAACCCAAATTTTAGCATCAACACGTTTTTCTCCACTACCTTCCCATGCTGATGGCAGGTTTCTCAGTTATACACCCATGCTGAACTTCTTCTGGAAGGTTTTCCCAATTGGAGGAGAAGCTTCGTATATTAGAACCTTCGGGAACAATGAGATGGATATTGGTTATTTTTGATATGGTCGAGCTCTCCCATTTGGGCCTATTAATCTTATCATCATGGGATTTCCCTTGACATATAGACCTTCCTCCCTCTTTTTTGGATCCCTAACTCCCTCCACTCCCTTCCATCCCCAAATGGTTGGTCATTTGTTGTTGCATCCCTATGTTGAGATTATTCTTACATGCTACCCATTCTAGCTTGGAGGAGTGCTTGAAGAGTCTTTGCTTAGACTTGGACATCCACCAAAAGGAGGTCTCCAACATCAAGGCATAGGTTGTATGCTTCCATTTTTAGATCATTAATATATACATCTGATGTTCACTTTCCATAATTGTGTAAATGTTTAT
The DNA here is from genome assembly GCA_000404065.3 of Pinus taeda. Taxonomy (NCBI): domain Eukaryota; kingdom Viridiplantae; phylum Streptophyta; class Pinopsida; order Pinales; family Pinaceae; genus Pinus; species Pinus taeda. The sequence goes on from APFE030172170.1 coordinate 73,158, forward strand.
GATTTTAGATTAATACTCCTTGATATATTAATTATTTTATGTTTGATGTATGCCATATATGCTCTTGTATCTTGCATAGTCCTTTGATCTTCCTTGCAGGTACTCGGATGTGAAGAGATAAGTAAGGAGCGGGTCCTGGAGTGAAAGTTTCAAAGCCATCTCGAAAGATCAAGAAATTAGAATTAGAATGAGGTAGGTTTCTCCTTCTCTCTACACTTGTCGAACATAAGCTAGGAAAGTGTATGTTAGTTTGTTTAGTTTGTTGCTAGAGCCACTCATTGGGCTAGAGGGATCGCCTTTGTCTGTGGAGGGGATTTTCCTTCACAACGGAGAGGAGATTATACATTCATTTGGTTTCATGGAGAATCACAATATGATTTGGGTTGTCAGTCAAGCCATGGCATGGGATAATTGCAATGTCGATCCTCCTCATAATAGTAGCCATGCTCGATGCCTATAGTTGGGATTATTCTCTCTTTGTCTACATGGATGTTGGAGTTGGCCATCGACTAGTTATGGGGCAATATGCAACCTGTAGAAATTTTTTGGATGTACAAGGGATCCAATTTGGCACTCAGGCTCTCCTTTCATACTAGGGGAAATTTTCCATTCAGTGGGGCAATAACATTGGGAGGCATTCATGGAATTTGAAGCAACTCCTTTGGGTTCGTAGTCCTAGTGTGTTGGTGAAGAATAGAAGCTTTGTGCCAATGCTTCTAGGAGGTCATAGTGTACACAATAAGGATGATTGTTAGCCACATTCAAGGCTTTCGGGTGTATATGAAGGAGTTCCTATTGTGAGTGGTCGTTATTCGAGGAACGAGCACCTCTTGCGCATGGTCGAGGCTCAAGGGTGTCGGGTAAGGAGCTATTATTGTACATGGTCGATGGGCAAAGAAGGAGTCTTTTTTTGTGTGGTCATGGCTCTAGGGTGTCAAGGAAGGAGTTCCTTCTCATGGCTTTTGACTCCCTGCAACCTGTCTATGGTCTCAAGTCCTCTAGACTCAATCAACTAATCAGCCATCCCTTATGTGGGTTCCAATTTTTTAACATATGATATTAAAGTCATGTTAAGCACCTTTATTTCTATTTTTGTGGCTCTAGGCCAAAGTTTTGGTTTCTAGGTATCATTCTACAAATCATTTTCACTCCTGCCTATGGTTTTGAAATACATTTTAGTTAATCTTAGTATATGTAATATCAAGAATTTGAATTGGTGGTTCTGGGTTGGTTTCCCTATTGCATCACCCTTAACACCGTGTATCATTGTTTTTACTCATTTTCATCAATAATTGAATTTCGAGCCTCAAACAAAAAAAAACATATACCACAATCAAGACACTTCACTGATCCACTTATGATCATCACACCAAGGATCAAGCACCTATTATATTTATGCCACGCCTAATCCATGTTATATTGGAATTTTAGATAAACCACTATCAAAATAGCTCCCATTCTTGGCCATCAAGGACAAACAGAGTTCGAAATGCTAACAACCTGTAGCTGAAACTCCCCTCAATCGAACTCTGCTTAAGCTTATGGAAATGGTTTTCAATACCTATCTCTGTAGGCTACCTTTGAAGACATAGCTTCTAACTTAATGAGAAAACAAACAGATTCAATGTCATCCATCATATGGGTGAGGCAAGTTCTGACACCATCTTATATGGTGGTGGGGTTTTATTAATCAATGAAGGGTAGTGATTGGTTGTTGTTCTTGGGCTTCTCCTCACCAAGAAGTTCTTCCTATACTCTCCTATAAAAAAATTTATCATAATTCACACCCATCATAGCATAGGGGATAAGGAGATTTAGACTATAGCTCCAAATCAGAGGAAAACAAGCATACCTCAATCGATGAAGGGTAGCATCCAGGAAAGTAGGAGGTAGTTGTTACTACACCATTGAATTGTTCTTGATTTTATTTCCTCTCTTGTCTCCCTTGTTCAAGTCATTTAGTTGGGTATTCTCAATCATCGAAGGCTTAATACTAGGTTAGGTTATTGGTTCCTAACTTTCTTACTCGTATGGGTTATTCACCATCGATTACTTTCTCGCTCATATGGGGTTTTATTTATATGTATTATGATTGAATAGTGGATAAATACTAGATAAGAACTGCATGGGTTCACTCCCTTATGCATAGTGGGTTAGATTCAAGTGGTTACATGCTTATATATTTGTGTTTATATATTTTCATACATGATAAAATCCATTACCTTGCTTACAGTTAAATAATAGTCCCTTGCTTCACTCCCTTCCTTGTGGTTGATCACTTCACTTGCTTACAAAATAAGAAAAAAAATTCACACTTACAATGTCCCATGTCGCCATCGATATCGTTGATTCTTACTGCACTAAGGAGTGATTCCAAATAATTTATCAACAAAGAAGGAGGAGTGTTTCTGGTCTCAATAATTATGCATCTCACTAGAACTAAGGGGTACGTTACTAGTGTTGAATTCATTGACATTTTGGTTGGGCCTTAGAAATTAAGGGGTGAATCTTAATGTTGTGCAAATATTTCCCTATGCAGAGGAAGCTTCCATTGTGCATAGCAAGATTTCACTGTGCAGAGGAAGATTTCACTGCTTGGAGGAAGCTTCCTTTGCATAGTGAATTGGATATTTGTTTAACCCCCCCAGTCTACGTAAAGGACCTGTAACCATGTCATTTCTGGCATCATTAGGTCGTGTAGTAGCATAACAATCTCATTATCACTGTTAGTGTCAGAGCACTCACTAATGGAATGTCCACTCACAAAATTATACTTTTTCCAATTTTAAAATTATTTGTTAGGCACTGTCAAATACCAAAAATAAAATTCCCTCCACGAGGGGGAATTATGTCCCATCAAATCTTGCTTAGCCAATAAAAAATTAGAAATAAGATTACCAAAAACTTAGAAAATTATATTTGAATTTCTAGTAAAATAGGAATATTAAGAATTTTCTCTGAACTTTGGTTAAAATTGTAATAAACCCAGAAAATTATTGAAAGTCAACGCATTTTGACATGAGGTGGTTGACATAGTCCTTGATGAGGCAGGGACTAATAATAATATATACTTACTCATATTGTAATAATGATATTTACAAACTAATGTGAATTTATGACAATATATCTTATTGTAAAATGAACTTTTTCTTTTTTGATATAATTATCCCTGATAATCATATATACATACTGAATTTCCAATAATGTTATTTACACACTTAATTTTCATGGATGTGAATTGATTGCAACATGGATACATGTTTTCATCACTTTTATATAAAACATGTGTAAGTTATTATATATTTTAATTTTGAAATTAAGTTGTTTTCTTGCTTTTTTAAGCTTTTGATAATGGTCATCATTGTAATTACTTGTAAATTTGTATTAATAATCTCAATTTTAAAACACGTCTCTTTATAAACTAGCCTAGATCCATCTTAATCCTGAATCTATCAAACATCGAGAGAGATCATATCTCTCGAGGTGAAAACCTGTTTTTTGAGTACAAAACTTGAGAAAATGTTTTCACACCAAGAAGTTTGATCCCTCTCAACACTTAATAGATTCGAGGTTAAGATGGATTCAGGCTTGTTTCAGTCATGCATGGTCACACAAAATTTGTTGAACATATAATTATTATGACCATTTTAGATATTCTAAATATGTCTAACATTAATCTATTCATTTTAATTTTAAATTTACTTAGTTACCTTAGTTTTGTTGAGATAATAGAGACTGTTAATAACTTGAATGATGAAAAATAACGACATAAAATTTTTGAATGCAAAGTGACAATGTAACAGTGTTAAATGATAGAAAATGTGAATAACAAGAATGTATTAAATTACAAATAATATTCATTGTGATCAATATCAAACTATTTTCTTTTACAATTCTTATTGTCACACCTGTTATTTTTATCACATTTTCATATTGATCATATGAAAAGGGCAGTTGAAATCATAGACTATTCAAATATTTAATTCAATATATTGTAATAAATGTCAAACCTTGTCTCTCTTGCTCTCCAATGTTTATAGTATCTTTCTCCAAATTAAATCATTCTGACTTATGGAGTGTTAAACCCCAAGTAAGTTTCAATGATATTTTTTTTTCTATTACCTTGTTTTAATGAAAAGTGACTAACAATGTTGAATCATGGAAAATGGGAATGATAAGAATATAGTCAAATTACAAATAGTTTACAGTTTCAAAAAGAATTTTTTTTTTAGTAAATGAACATATTATTTAAAATGAAAATTCATGTATTTTATTTATGGATGAATTACTGTAACACAGACATCAAAGCACATCATTAATATATTTTTGGTGTTTACATTGAAATTAATGCATAATATTAATCTAATTACTTTGAAATTAATGTATGTCATACATTTGGCTACATAAAATCATAAATCAACATCTACAATGAAATCAATGCATTGTTGGAATATAATCCTAACATCTACATTTATTTTTTAGCCTAAGTATCCTTGACTTAGCCACATGCACTAAAAATCATGTTCACACTTGGTTTTTGGTAAACTAGCTTGGTGGACCAACTTTCCCTTTGTATTTTGCCTTTAAAGGCTTAATATTATAGAAATATTGGTCCAACCACTTTCCTAAACCATTGAGACATCTAAGTGCATGTTCACACCTAACCACACCTCATCCACTTGAGTTATTTGAGGATTGGCGCCCCACATGAAGATTCCCCCTTAAATCAAGGGATTTGGTCCCCCAGACCATTTTAGCATGTTTTAAAGTTGCCTTCCTTGGGAAATGTGCCCATCCTCATGCTTTCCTTGTGGCTGATAGTTGGCATAGGTTGTCTTGAGTCATTGTTGCTATTTTAGGCCTCCCTTTAGTTTTTCTTAGCATTTTCTAGTTTTTTACTAGTTTTTTCCTAGTTTCTAGATTCGACAATTTCTATATAACCACCCCCCTTTGGGATTAGAGGTTTGGTTGCTCATGTATTACTATTGTTCATTAATTTAGTAAATTGATTTTATGGAGAAAATTCTTTCTCCCTTTTCTTTAATATCGGTAAATTACTTGTGTTTAATTTAACTAGACTTCTGGATCTATCGGAGTTTCTGCAGGAATTCTACATGGTATTAGAGCTAGTTCAAATCTAGTGGATTGTACACAGTTTTACTTGTAGGCATAGATCATCAGGAGGCACAAAAAGAAGAAATGGATCATCTCTCTTAGCCCACAAAACTTGTTATAAATCCTTTCAATTATTTTGAATGTAAGACAAAGATTACTCTGCTCCTCTGAAGAAAAGGGCTTTACAGGGTAACAATGGGAATGGAGACTGAACCGACTTCTGCAGTGGAGAAGATCAAGTACTTCGATAAATTAGATGAAGAAATTGGGATGATATGCCTATCAATTTCCAGAAAACTCCTCTTTCATGTCAATGAAGCCACTAATCCCGAGGCAGTCTGGACCACATTGGAAGGACTATTCGGCAGGCAAGATGAAATGAGAGTGCATCAACTGGAGAATGAACTCATATCCCTCAGTCCAACTCATTTCAGCAACCTGAAAGAATACTTCACCAAGTTTAAATCCATCCTCATTGAACTTGATGCATGTGGAGTCAAGAAAGAGGAAGAAAAACTCATCCTTTCAATTCTCTCGAAATTAGGCCCTGAATATTCCGTATTTGTATCGTCTTTTCAAGCATAAATTGACTCAGGAAAAATGCAAAATGCCTCCATTGAATGACTTCATTGCAGCATTGACTCAAGAGCAAGCTAAGTTAGTCCAAATGGGTGCCATCAAGTGTTCAAAGAACCAAGCACTTGCAGCTACTGATGCTCCAAAGAGCAGTGGAAGAGACAAGCAAAAAGGGAAGGGTAAATTTAATGAATCGAAGAAGGAGAGACCCGTACAATCTTTAGAGAGCTATTCTTTGCCTAAGGGTAAGAAGAAGAAGGAAATAACACTTTGTAGCTACTGTTCCAAAGGTCTTCATCCCAAATAAAATTGCATGAGGAAAACAATCGATGAGATGGCTAAGCAATTGCAGCAGCATAATCTCACCATTCCCGAGAATGAAAAGAAGAAGGATGATAACAGAATGGGAGATGGGAGAGGGAGAGCACGAGATGGTCATGATTTAATGGCTGTCATATCCACTCCATCAGCTTGGATCCTTGATTCAGGTGCATTGAACCATATGGTTGCATCAAAAGATGAATTTTCCTCCATCGAAGAAAGCACCAGATCCCCAATTTACTTGGGAGATGCCACACCTGCAAAGGTGTGCGGAGAAGGAATTGTGGACCTTGAAGGGGGCTACTTCACAAATGTGCTTCATGTTCCCTCGCTGTCTAAAAATATTCTCTTGATATATCAGATCACTCATTTTGGCTCTGGAAGGAAGGTGGAGTTCACTCTGGACTCCGCAGTGATTACCGACATTTCCACGGGCTCACAGCTTACACATGGAATTGCAGATCACAGTTCTCGTTTGTATTTCTTCTCCCACTTTGTTCCTAAATCTATTAGCATTGTATTTCTGTCACAATCTAATGATATTAGCAGGTTATGGCATGAAGGATTTGGCCATCTAAACTATAAGTACCTGCATCAACTCAGCAAGGAAAACGTGGTATAAGGATTGCTTGCTATTAAATTCACAAGCGGTGTATCTCAAGGATGCATTCTTGGCAAGCATCCGGAGAAAAAGTTTGACAAAGGGAAGGCACAAAGAGCTTCTTCACATCTTGGGCTGATTCACAGTGACATCACAAGCCCATTCCCGCAGCCTTCAATTAGTAAGGATCGATATGTACTCACTTACATAGATGATTTCTCTCGCTTTACTTGGGTATTTTTTCTAAAATTAAAAGAGAAATTATTTGAATGCCGTATAGAATTTAAAGCACTTGCTGAGAATGAGTCTAGGCTTAAGATTAAGATACTCCATACTGATAATGGGGGGGAGTATGTCAACAAATATGCACAACAACTTTGTACTAATGCAGGTATACAGCTACAACACACAGTGCCATATACACCACAATAGAATGGTGTCATGGAGGGAAAAACCGGTCGTTAAAAGAGATGGACAATTGTATGCTACAGTCCAAATCATTAGCTCCTAAGCTATGGGATGAAGCTATTAATTGTGCAACATACATTTAGAACCACATTCCTCCCAAAGCACTCAAAGGCACCACTCCATTTGAATGTTGGACAGGTAAGAAACCGAAAGTGTCGCACTTTCACATTTTTGGTTCACGAGCATGGGCTCACATTTCGACAGATAAGAGGAAGGCTTTGGATCCTCAAAGTGTTGAATGTATCTTTGTTGGATATCTTGACAGTGTCAAAGGATATAGATTGTTGGACTCTCACACTGAAAAGTTCCTTGTAGCTCGAAGTGTGAAGTTTGAAGAAGAATCACTGCATTATTTTTTAGCAAACCCTGCTGAGGAACCACTTGTTGCCACTGATGAGGAGGAGTTTGAAACTTCTTCGAGCACTTTAGAGCAGTCATTAGAGAAGCCTTTTGGTTCTGATTCAGAGGGTGAGGAGTAGGTCATGGCTGCTCCAACTCAGCTGCCAACTTGGGCAGAGAAAACCCTGCAAGATGCGGGTGAACTAGTCAGTGATCATGCGGATGCGAGAAGGACTAGATCACAGTTTTTTGGGGCTCTTCAAGCCCTGGCTGCCACCGAACCATTGCTTCCCATACATTGCTATATGAAACTTATTTTAGATCAAAATTCACACTCTAAGGCTACTAGAAACCCGCTTTGGGAGGCTGCCATGGATGAAGAGTACTCTGCTCTCATGGAAAACAACACAGGGACTTGGTTCCACTTTCGAAAGGAAGAAAGCTTGTTCGATGCTGATGGATCTATTGAAAAAATATTGTTGTAGATGATGCGATCAACAAGTGTAAATCTCATCTTGTTGCAAAAGGATAATCACAGGTACATGGCATAGACTACACAGAGACATTTGCATCTATTGCAAAAATGGACTCCATTCGACTAGTTTTAGCCATTGTTGCTTCTCGCAGACGGGAAGTTCATCACATGGATGTGAAAAGTGCATTTCTTCCTGGATATCTCAAGGAGGAGATATATATGGAGCAGCCATAGGGGTACATTCAGAACTCTTCCCTTGTTTGTAGATTAAAGAAATCTTTGTATGGCCTAAAATAGGCTCCCAGAGCTTGGTACGCAAAGATGGATTCTTTCCTGCTTTCCATTAGATTCATTCGATGCAAATCTGATCTGAATGTTTATTTGCTGCAACATGATGATTCCTTTTTGTTGATAGTAATTTATGTGCATGATTTACTGATGAAAGGGAACCTTACCTCAGCTATTGATTAAGCAAAATCAACATTGCATGATCGATTTTCCATGACAGATTTGGGACTATTGCACTACTTTATTGGTCTTGAAGTTTCTTAGTCTACTTCAAGGATCAAGATGGCATAGTCTAAGTATGCATCATAACTACTTGTCCACTTTCATATGACAAAATGAAAGCCAACCATCTCCCTTTCTTTCGGGGATCATATTTGAGGATGCGGGTACTACACCTTTGGTGGATAATACACTGTATCGACAGTTGGTTGGGAGTTTGTTGTATCTTACACACACCCAACCTGATATATATTGTGCAGTAGGAGTTTGTTTCAGATATATGCAGGAGCCCCATGAGCTTCATTGGAAAGCTAAAAATAGAATCCTTAGATATGTGAAAGGTACTTCCAGTTTTGGTATCTTTTATGCTGCAGATTGCCCACTTTCACTGATTAGGTACACAGATTCTAATTGGGTTGGCGATGGTACAAACCGCAATTCCACCTCTGGTTATGTTTTTAGCTTTGGTTCAGCGAATTTTTGCTGGTCTAGCAAGAAGCAATCCACGATTTCTTTATCTACAACTGAGGTAGAGTATAGAGGTGCAGTGAATGCAGCTACACAGGCTATTTGGTTGTAGGGGCTTCTCTTCGAGTTTGGGATTCAATATCCACTTCTGACTGTCATATTTTGTGACAATCAGGGATCTATTCAGATATCGATTGATCTAGTTCAGAGGCAGAGGACCAAGCACATCGAGACTCACATGCATTACATCCGCGATTTGATTCATGACCAAGTCATATCACTGCAGTACTGCCCCACTGAGTAGCAGGTTGCAGACATCTTCACCAAGTCTTTCGCTGAAAATAAATTTTTAGAACTAAGATTTATGCTTGGAGTGGTGGAGACAACTAAGTAGGCCCTTTTGGCCACTTAGCCATTTTTTCCTCTTTTGGGGGGGTTTTTCCCATGACGTTTTCCCTCTTTCTTCATTTTATGAGGAGCTTTTATTTATTGTACCTGAGTACTTAACATGGCATCTTGGTCGGGACTCAGTTTACATAAGTGAGTTAGGATGAAGGGGGGTGTTGGAATATAATCCTAAAATCTACATTTATTTTTTAGCCTAAATATCCTTGACTTAGCCACATGCACTAAAAATCATGTTCACACTTGGTTTTTGGTAAACTAGCTTGGTGGACCAACTTTCCCTTTGTCTTTTGCCTTTAAAGGCTTAATATTATGGAAATATTGGTCCAACCACTTTCCTAAACCATTTAGACATCTAAGTGCATGTTCACACCTAACCACACCTCATCCACTTGAGTTATTTGAGGATTGGTGCCCCACATGAATATTCCCCCTTAAATTAAGGGATTTGGTCCCTCGGACCATTTTAGCATGTTTTAAAGTTGCCTTCCTTGGGAAATGCACCCCTCCTCATTCTTTCCTCATGGCTGATAGTTGACATAGGTTGTATTGAGTCATTGTTGCTATTTTAGGCCTCCCTTTAGCTTTTCTTAGCCTTTTCTAGTTTTTTACTAGTTTGTTCCTAGTTTTCTAGATTTGGCAATTTCTATATAACCACCTCCCTTTGGGATTAGAGGTTTGGTTGCTCAGGTATTACTATTGTTCATTAATTTAATACATTGATTTTATGGAGCAAATTATTTCTCTCCTCTCTTGAATATCAGCAAATTACTTGTGTTTAATTTAACTAGAATTCTAGATCTATCAGAGTTTCTGCAGGAATTCTACATGCATCTGATGCAAGCAATCAAATAGGATAAGAAATTAACATCTACATTCAAATCAATGCATCTAGTGCAAGCAATCAAACAAGATTAGAAATAAACATCTACACTGAAAGCAATGCATTTAGTGCAAGAAATAAAATAGGATTAGGGTGAATGCATGAACATGGGTTACATTTTTGGACCAAAAGTGGTGATAAAATTTCAAAATTTTACTCTTTTATCAAATTGAAGCCCTCAAAATTCATATAAGCATTGTGAATTTTGATTCAGAGTAAAAAAAAAAATTGTGGAGAATTATGTTGTTGTCCTAATGATATTTTTTGCAAAAAAAAATAATGTCATATAGTATGTCAATTTTCCATTAAATTAAATTCTTGTACTTGTGCATTTTTTTCATACATATTTAGAGGTATGCAGTGTTCGTGTAGCATAACTTAGTCTAAATATGTAATTTTATAATATATATATATATATATATTATATTATATATATATATATATATATATATATATATATAGATATAGATATAGATAAGATATAGATATTAGATATAGATATAGATATAGATATAGATATAATATACAATACATATACAATATACATATACATATACCATATACATATATATATATATTATATATATATAATAGAGAGAGAGAGAGAGAGAGAGAGAGAGAGAGAGAAGTTTTTCATATTAATTTTTTTTTTGAAAAATTATGTTTTTTATTATTTTTCGAAGTTGGCGAGGTAATATTTCAATTGAAATTTACAAACACACATTCACATAAGGTTTTTCTCAACTATGTAAATAAATTGAAAAACAAGAGTACACTTTTGAAGAGGACTCGTAAACGAAGATAGTGGTATTTTTTGAATTTTTTTCGTTGTGCATATTTTATGTTATTGATTTTTTATTCAAGCTCTTTAAAACTGTCCAAAAAATTTTCATGCATTACGTTTAAAAACTTTTATATGAAAAATATCATATGAATTTGAAAATGTCAAATTCATGTGCCATGGGATAGAGGATTCCTTCATGAATCCAACATGACCAACTCCACCACCTAAGGACAAATATTTCCCTAAGTTTGTTAGGGTACAAAATGGTGTTGTAGAAAATTTTGCAAAAGGGGTGCTAAAATTGTGGTTTTTAGGACCTTAGAAGCTCTATCGAGTACTTAAAATGCTTGATAGAGTCCTTAAATTTTAAATTAAAATAGCTTGATTGAGGGGTTCCTAAAATCTTGATTGATCTATTTACGTGGTTAATGAGGGGCCAGATCGAGCCTCTGTAAAAAACAAAATTCAAATCCTTATGTGAATCCTAATCCCATAATTTAGATTTTTTTTTTAAAGCTTAGTAGTACCTTTCATTCATTCATCTATAAATGTGGAGGTTACAAATATATAAGTCATTCGGTGGCCTCAACATTCCCAGTGGAAAACTAGGTATGTTGGCCACTGAATCACATTATAAGCCATCCAAAACATAAATAGGTTGAGTCTATTTAACCAAGCCTTATAAAGCTGATAGTCTAGAAACCAACTAGTAAGCATAACACTGAATTAAATGCTACTCGACATATACAACCAAAATTAAGCCAATATTAATAGGCATAACTTCGACCAACAAATCATCTGATGATTCCACTCAAGCAGGACATTTAGCAGTTAATCCTCGCAATTCAGAGACATGGGATATGCCACTCAATGCGGCCCAGGCGAGCATTCTGATTCTACAACTGAAGTTGAATAAGTTGGAGCTCTTTTCGAATGTCTCGAAGGCCTAGATCAGGCTCAATTTCACTATTGTGTTGGTGGTCGCAACCATTTCTTTGGCCATTATGCATTTCATTAACTAGTAGATATGGATAGACTGTCTAAGTAGGCTGAGGCGATCGCGAGTGTACCCAGGGTATGTGATTAGCTCCCCCCAATCTTTGGTTGGTGGTTCAAGCTCAACTTTGATATTCAACTCTACATTCCAGGTTGCAATCAATTGTTTCATTTGTGCCAGGGTCCCTTTGTAGTATGCCTAAACCGTGGCCTAAAGAATCTTAGAGTCATTTTTTGACCCCTCTACCATGCATTCCTCTGCTGTGTAGTCCGACCGGAAGGCGAACCAACTTCTTTACCTTTGCCTTCCTGGTGTCTGCGACCCCTTCTGCCTCAGCTCGAGGCTCCATCGTGAGGCTGAGACTTCACCATGTCTGCCAAGGTTAGGCCCCTTTATTCACCCTTCTCACGCTTATAAACTATCCCATTGTACAAAGGTCGAAAGTGGGTACAACGTAGGTGGACCTGGAATATGATTTGTATAGAACCACCCGAAAGAAAAGAATTAACTTAATGTATGAATAGAAAAATAAATGAAACACCAGACAACAATGTGTCCCTTCATAATTCCACCACTCGATCCAATAAGAATAGATAAACAATAACCCTCAAGGAGTGGGAGATACCACTAAAATAAAAATGGTGTCTCCCAGGCACCCTTAAGCCCTGAGTTCGTAGACTTGGCCATGATCATTTACCAGAACCCTTACTCTCCATAGGTCTTGCCTAGACAATTCAAGCTTAAAATAGGGAACCTAATTATCAACATGCAGAAGAAACATCATGAGAAAAAACTGGAAACCAGTAAACATGCCCATATGAGAAAGGATGTTGCAAAAAAAGATATAAATCAACATTACATATTCGAGAAGGCCAATATTTCCAGTCACAGAAACTGCTAATTTAACCAATGTTTCTTTTCCCCTCTGGATGTGAGGTTTATCCCAAGTAGGAACCCCCAACCTAGGATACAAAGATAGCATTATAAAATACTAGACTTTATACACCAACCTTGAACATAGATAGGAAGAATCTTATTATACCTCTCACGTTCCCCACACCACGAAACTCTAAACATCAAACCTAGGCTCTTAAAGAAGCTGAGGACCCAAGTTTATACACTGGAAAAATGTCTTAACTCCACCTATGCTCCCACCACATGTATGCATCGAGGGTTACCAACCTTCACGTTGTAGATCTACCATGATTTGCGATGCTTCATGTTATCATAGTGAATAAGCGTGTGAGGGCATGGGGGATACCACCCATCGTCCCAAACCAATAAAGGATTTTTCATATCAATTAAGCCTAAGCGGGCCTCCAAATATTTCACATCTTGATTGGGGATTCTAATTAGGAGTCAGCGCTTGGTTCAAAATCAAAGTCAATTGGTCCATTCCTCCTTCCCCAACCTCACTTATCCAAGGCTTATCTATAGTCACTCTTGGGTGAAGACAACCTCAGTTTGATAACAGTTCGCAACTTTGTTTTAATTGTGGCGGACATGCGAGGGGATGATATATTCGAAATCATGAATAAGTTCACTGATATCCTAGATCAAATGAGTTTTCCTCCACATTTTACTAATATTTTCCCACTGGGACTTCCGTTAAGATTTTAATAGTATCAATGACCAGAGAAGAGTCACCTTCGACCACCATTTTTCTAAGCCCTTCCCTTCTAGCTATTGGAAATCCATGTTTAACAACATTAAATTCAGCTTCATTGGTACTTTCCATGCCACAATTTGAAGCATATATTTGGACAGCCCAGTCCTGGGAGTCCCTAATGACCCATCCAAATCCTGCATCTCCAGGGTTACCTTTGGAAGCCCCATCGAAGTTTAGCTCGAGAAAACAATTAGGGGTGCAGGAGAAGCGAGAAGGGGATTGGTTGGGAGGCATATTTAACTTCTAGGATGAGGATGCCAGCATTTTCGGGGGTAAATTGGGAGTGAACAATATCCACACTTCTTCGGGGGTGACCTTCCAATCATCAGAATGGAATTTCTCTACTAGTATAGTTTTTCTTACATTTTGAAGTATTCCTTTCCAGATTTCCAAGTGTGAAAATTTCTAGTCCTTGAAAATCCTTCTATTCCTTTCCTTACATTCTACCCATAAAATAAATCCAAGAGATAAACACCAGGCTCGATTTACAACAAGACTGGAAAAAATTCCTTTCCTCCAAATCCCAATAATGGATCGAATATTGGTATTATCTTGGTTTAGATGAACAAAAAGAGTATCTATATTCTGCCAGAGTTGGGCTACAAAGGGGCATAAATTCATGAGATGCCCAATAGTTTCAGTCTGAGAGGCACACATACTGCAGAAAGAGGGCCCATGGATTCCTCTATTCTATAATTGGTCCCAGGTGAGAATCCTGCCACTGCACACTAGCCACAGGAAGAACGTTACTTTCGGCCAGAATTTTCCCATCCATAGTTTCCTCCAGAGTGGATTATACTGATCAGGAGGCTCCTCTGTTGCTAGTTGGTAAGCTTCTTGTATGGTGAACATACCTTTGGTTTTATAGCCCCACTTGATAATGTCATGTCCTTCTGATGATACAATCCTTCTAGTGCACAACTTAGAATCAAACACATCCCATTTATTTGAGTCAGGAGGGTTGTTCCAGTCTTATTTCATTTTCCATTGTCTCCATTGTTTCCTAGGGCTCGGGTCCCACCATAATTTAGATTTTAGAATCAATAAAGCTCTAAAATTTAATCCATTAATAATTTAACCAAGTTGATATGATATTAATTTACTAAAAATGAAAATTCAACTAGATATAGGTTATGAACAACATTACAAAATTTTTACGTTATTGCACCGAGAGGCACATTCTACAACCCAGTATGGGGGAAATGTGTAAGTATATCTACCCATGCTCAAAATATAGCTTACCATATACCTTGAATTTGAATGGATCATAAATTTACCTTCCACAAAAGTTTTTACCACATTAAAATTCCAAATTTTATTATATTTTTTTTATCGTACCATGTAGAAACGTTATTAAATATAATATTAATATTAAACCATTATTTATTATTAATATTAAATTATGAAATCTGATATTAAATATTAAAATTTAATATTAACATATTTAATATAGTATTATTAATTTTATTAATTTTGGATTATATAATATTAACTTAATATAATATAAAATTTTATTATATTATATATATAAATTAATATATTAGGATATATATTAGCTCCAAATATATATGGGAGGGAAGAAAATAGACCTAGAGTGATAGAGGTGGAGACATAGAGGTAGTGACAAGGGAGAGATGGAGACAAAGTGAGGGAGAGAGAAGAGGGGTGAAGAAAGAGAGAAGGAGAGGAGAGAGAGAGAGAGGGAGAGAAGGGTAAGAGAGACAATGTTATGCGGGATTTATGACTGCGGACAAAAATATCTCCCCTAGGTTTGGTGGCTAACCTAGAACAATAGAATGACAAAGGACCCAATGTTTTCCTTAAAGTAAGTAGATGAGGGGAAGAAACCTACTTGGAGTATATCATATGTTTCACTCCTTCTTTGGCTTGAATGCTCCAATCCTAGCTCTAGCTACCAATTTTAGACCCTACACAACCAAACAACACAAGTGAAAAAACTATGAGATCTATGTAGCATCATATATCTACTTTATTCAACAGATCGACATGGTATTGAAATATATGAAATGATGACATCACATAGAGGAAAATAGAAGAACTCTTTGTATTGATATAAATAGAGTGAGTTACAACCATAAATAGGTGTCAATGTTGTAGAAGAGCTCCTCCAAGTCGTTGACTTGTACTTCCTTTTTCACAACGTGTACCTAGAATCACCCTAAATGCATGAAATAATCACTCCCACAACATTAGCATAAGGGTAGAATCACTCTCCAAAAGCCAACCTCTTGTATATGGAAGGTTGTAAATATATAAAGGAGTGGGGTAAGTTGAGATTTCTTATCCTTTTACCAATCTTAGGATTGAGATCCACTCTTGATGAGAGGATGAGATCTAAGGATAAGGGATGGAAACTCCAAGGTAGGATAGGATAGGATTCAAAAGTTAATCTGAGGTAAATTGTTACAACAGATCCTGGAAGCTTCTAGAAATGGAGGCTTCAAGATTCTCTCTTTTTCTTGACTTTCTAGAACCAACATAGGTACAAGGAGAGCAACCTGTAGGTGATCAACATAGGCCACAATGGAGCAACCTATAGGTGAACGTTGTCCAGCAAGAGGCCAGGATGCGTTGGTCCTAAAACTAGCTCAACATATGTAATTTAGGGTAGAAACTATGGGGAATGAGAGAGTCATGCATAGGGATTTGTGAAATTATGATGTAAATGGGAAATAGGATGTCGATTGATCCCATTAGGAGGTTAATTGATCAGATGAGACAAAATATCTTATAACAGAGAGAGAGGGGGACAAGGGAGAGAGAAAGGTGGAGAAAGAGAGGGAGTAACAAGGGAGAGATGGAGAGAGAGCATGTATGTTTGGGGGTGAGATATAAAGAAAAATACATAGAGATGGAGAGAAGGGGGAGAGAGAATGTGAGAGGGATGGAAATAGTGATAGAGTCGGAGGATGAAGAGAGAGAGAGAGAGAGAGAGAGAGAGAGAGAGAGAGAGAGAGAGAGAGAGAGAGATGAGGGTTAGAGATAGAGGGAGGTGAGAGAGAAAGGGAGAGAGATGAAGGAAGAGAAAGAGGACTTGAGAGGGAGGGAGAGAGAGATATGGGGTTGGAGGGGGAGAGAGAGGGAGGTGTTGAAGCTCTGAAAATCATTGCTACAACATGGGGGAAAGCCACCCGATTCGGACCTTGGTTAGCAACGCTTTTTTCATTTGGTGTAGTGGCTCCAACTGGGGATAATGGGACTAGTTTCCCATAAATGATTTTGATAATGTTGATGGGGTGATATATGATGTAACATGGGGAATGATTAAGCTAAGTGTAATCTAATCTAAACTACTAAACACATGCATATATCCTAGTCTAAATATAAATATACCCAGGAATTCAATACAATATGCGATCTACAATGATGTCCTACAATAGTTTGTAATTTAGATCATTCAACTGCAATAAGAAATGAAATCGTTTAACATTAATCATTTTGGATAAATAGTTAGCCAAAATGATTCTGAAATATCTATCACATATAAATCGTTCATGTATTCAGAATAACGACAAAGCCAACATCATAGAAAAGTGCAATAATGCTAACTGTAATTTATACTTTCACATATAAAACAATTAACAGAAGAAGTATTACCTGATACATAAATAAAAGAAGATCCTAAGATAAAATTACCATATATGACAAGTCCTACTCATGTGCTTCAACATAATTGACCAACTTTCAATCAATCCAACATATCCTAAGAGTACAAAAGTGCACTTCAGTAGAACATGCTAGATATTTAAGAGAAAATGGATCTTGATCCATTCATTCCATCAGAACCTCCTCAAAAATATAGAAGTGCAATGCTTCAAAAAATGTTTCTGATAAAATTTATGGACCCCTCTCTAAATGCATGAGAGGGGTTTAAATACTAAACTATAGGTCCTAAAATAGATTATTACAAAAATAGCTTAGGAGGTTTAAACGACTTGCCTCAAATTATGGGAAAATAAAACTAAAAATAAAAATAAACTAAGTGACTAAATCCTTTGCATTTGATCTTTGAGATTGCAAATATTTGTCATATTCTTGAGCTGTGTCAATTAACTACTCGCAGATTTCAACTGGCCAGCAAATATAGCGTCTGTTAGCGCTGGAACCATTTTTTGTATGGAAGTTGTTAAGCAACTCAAGGTCATCCACTGGCTATATGGTTTTATCAAGAACTGCCAGTATGCTTCCTAGTTTAGCTTGCTCACCTGTCTAATCACCTCCTCCTTTTCATTTGCTGCCTGCCTCCACTACTACTCTAATTGTTTGACATTTGGAAGAAATCTTGGTATGCTTTTTGTAACTAGGTTGGCACCATATATATTTTCATTGATGGCTTCTATTATGTTGCTTGCTGCTGCTGCTGTGATTGTTGTTGCCCTTTTTGCTTGCTTGAGCCAAGAATCCAAATCTGTGAAGAAGATGTCTTTATGCGATTCCCCCAGTTTTGGCAGATCAGCCTTCCTCCCTTCTTCTAATTCTTGGCAGGTGATAAAGTCAGAAATTCGTTTATGGATTTTTTCATAGTCAAGTCTCATGTCGACAACTTGTCTTGTTAGCATATCACTGATCTTGCAATAAGGACTTATTTGCAAGATTTTCTGGTAAAGGACTTCCTTCTGCTTCATTAGTTGGGAGTTAAGACTAAGTGATTCTTTTATGAACTCATCGATTTGTGGATTGTCTTTATACTTATCTATCATATCTTGTATCCGCGCATCTCTTTCTGTTAGGCTGGCTTGATGTTGTATTTGCTTCTATTCAAATTCTTATTAGAGGTGGGCTACTTGTAATTCTGCTTGTTGATTGGATTTCTCCTGAGCCAATTGTTGTTCCAACAGAAAAATTCTTTGTTCCTTTTCTTTAAGGAGCATTTGGACCTCTTTCGCTTTTTCAATTGTTGTCATTGCATAGGCTCCTATGAATTGCAACAATCTTGTGATATTTTCTTATGGGCCCATGGGCGAGTCCTTCCATACAATGTCCATTAGTTCATTGTCAAGAGTCGTAATAACTGCAGTGTCTAACTTTATTTTCTTCCTCTATCTTTTGATGACATCTTTGTGGGTAGGACTGTAAAATACATCCAGTGGACGAATTTCTTCAATTCTCAAAATAATTTTGAAGTGGGGGTGGTAGGAATGCATTCAACATCTTGAGTGCCTACAATTTTCTCCACTATTGTTTCTTGAGTTGATTCGTACTGTGGCTACTTAGAATTCTATAACTCAGATGTTTGTTCATCTGTGTGAAGCTTCTTGTTGAAATGTTCCCATTCCTTTTCCAAATCAATAACTGGGGTTTTTCCTAACTGAGTGGATGTGGAGTGAACTTCTGCCTATTTCTTTGCCATGGTTTTCTTAACTGTTTTCTCCGTAGTTCTAGCTGTGTCCCTTTTAGACTCTTTATCTTTATTGGCTCCCCCATTTTGAGACTGGTTCTTCGAGTGCTATGACTCATGAGTAGATCTCTCTTGGGTTTCTTCTTCGAAATTATCTTTGGAGCTATCCTCCAATCTTACACTGGGAGTTGGCTCCCTTATTGGTTCAATTTGTAGTAGGTCCAATGGGACCTTCAATAATCTCCTATTTCTATACACATGGAAAGCTTCAACATCATCTGGGGAAAAAAGTAGTGATGACATATGCGTCACTTCTGAAAATGTTTCTTTTTGTAAGGCGTCCTCTTCATGGGTGAATGGTTTCACTTTCACCATAGTAGTGAAGTTCATATCAGTTCCATTTGGGTCATACTACCTTCCTGGGATTGTAGCTAATTTCAGAGACTTCATGATCTCTTCTTCTTTGCATGCATGTCCAAAATCATGTATCATAAAGCACCACATTGCAATGGAAATGTAGGCCAAATGGCTTTATTCTGCTCTTTCAATCCTTTGCTCAACCCAGCTTAACCTGTCCTTTGGTAGGATATCTCCCTGGCCATTAACTTGTCGGAGACATAGTATGGGAGAACATGTGGTGAAGAAATGCTCCAAAATACTTTGATATAGGTAAATGTTTCCTCCCCAAACCATCTGGCTAAAGGCAAGATATCTACTTAAGCTTCTTTTGAAAACCTAGGGCCGGTTGTGTTGTAGACTTGTTTATGGAAAGGTAGCATAACTCCTTGACAAATCTTATAAAAATGGGGGTGAAACTGAGACTCCCACAAAATCTTATGGTAGACATGGTAGACATGGATACGAAGCGGGTCATAAGCGGTCCACTTCCATCCCACAATAGGAAATTTGGAACTAAAACAGATTGTGTCCATTACAAAGGCGCTCATGAAAAATGGGGTTATAAGCTCTTAAAGAGGGACTTCACTTCCTCCTATATCCCATAATGGATTTTTCCAAATTATCAGATGAAATTTGAGCCCAATTCATTATCGCTATGTTCATGGCTACATCTATTAATGGAAGCCATTCTGGGGAAAATTTGGTGCTATCGAGTTTACCGAACAATCTACATAAGATGGTTGCTGCAAAACTATAAGTGGGTGAGATAGATCTCATAAAATACATACCCGTCTTATCCCTTTTGAGCTTTCCTTCACTTGCTATCCAAGTCTGCGTGACGTCTATCAGGTCTTCATTCTCCTTAGCAAATTGCTTGAGGAACTATTTATTGTAGAGATTCTACGGCTCTGGTAAATGGTACATTAGTTGTAGGATTTCTCTTGAAAAGGTTCCCATAACCTCTTGCCCGTGATTTTTTAATTCTCTATCCAAGATGTGAACCACATCAATTATCCACTTGACCATATCTGTATATGGGATTATCTTCGGTCTTGCAGCTATGCCGTGTAGGAATGAACATGTTGTCTCGAAGTAGGAGGCATAAGAGGAAACATGAGCATCGGTCCTGGCCTTTACTACCAGTGGCCTTAGTTTTCCTCTTCTAACAAATCATACATGGCCTCAGAGAAAAGAGGGATCATTTCTAAATTTTCAGATGCAAGTTCCTTTTGCTTCTTTGTCATTGCTTCTAATGAGTCTTCCTGTGGATTTTTCCTGAAATGGAGCAGAGCAGAAGATATCAGATAAACACAAGGAAGAATGAAATCGAGGATGAATGGTATAGATAACCTTGAAAAGGTGACAAGAAAGGAGTTTTAATTAAACACAGATGTAAAGATATCATATCATGTCGAGCCACTTTTCAACATAAATGCCATTAACCCATACTAAATATCCACTAATGGTTTGTTATCGCTACCTTTATTTCTCATTAATGTTCTGCATTGTAAAACGGGAAGAAATTTTTTTAAGGTGGTGAGCTTTAATTTCCGAGAATGTCAATTTTGTGATTGCTGCAATATCACAAACCACATCATCACATATTTAATGGTGCACATTCTTAGAGTTCCTTAGTTTCCTGTGAGATGCGGTGTGTTCTTTTTTGTTTAAAGCATAGCTTGTTTGATGGAATTTTCACTTTATAAAGCATTTTTTATTACGCGGCGGATTTTAAGTGCTACTTTATGGCATAAGCTTTAATTAGGTCCAGCCTCTTATTGCATTTTGTAACATCATGTAATTCGTAAGTTTTAAGACCTTTATTAATCGTTTCTGATGAGATGCGATAAACTTGGTCGCCTCATCACAATATTGCATTTCGCATGTTTCAACATGTTTCGTGAGAGTGCGCCCTTTGTGAATGACGATATGTGATACGGGCTTTTGTTTTAATAGGAAATGCCTTAGCCCTTAGTTTTAAATGAAAAAGCCTAATGATATTTAAGTTAATCATGGTGATTCATTTTGATCACTTTTCGCGTGTTTTGCTTGTTAACAAGGATTTTTGACACACTTGGTTCAACGATATGAAAAATGGCAAGTATTTGCTACTTTTCAAAGGGTTTTGGCTTGATATCTTGCTTTATTCCAAAACTTTTAAAGAAAGTGTCTAAATGGTAAATTCGTTTTTTGAATAATTTTATCTAAGGTCCCTATTTATTGATAGAATATTAGCTATTATATTAATAAATGGGGGGGTTGTTGAATAGCACAACAATTGGCGATTTGCTGGAAGAACCAGTTAGCTCTAACTATCTTTTGAGATTTCTAAAAACTTCCAAAATAAAGGTAGTTCAGAAAATAAAAATACATGAAATATAAGATAAGTAACATTTCTTTGAATAATAAAAACAAAATCTACTTAATTATCATCCATTTGATTATCCTCTTCAATATGAAAATTTCTTTGTCGACATCATCCATTACTGGGTTTTAAAGATAAAAACAAGGTACTCTCACAAATTAGCTTTTAGATGTACTCAGTTGTCATGGTAGAGCCTCTGTTGCCAGCAGGCATCCATAACCTCAACAGGGTTACTTTTTAACCATCAATGATTTAGTATATCTAGGTAAGAGTGCAATTTTTAAAGATAAATTCATATTTATATACTCATTTTCTTTCTCATTCTTTTCTAAACAATTCCTTTCTCTTAAAATTTTCATTTTTCTTCTTAAAGATCATTGTCTTGGTTTGGTGCCAAAATTGACAATGCCATTCACTGGTTGTAACTTTAACTAAACAAGTTGACTCGTGATGAGACCCCTTGTCTTTTGATTAATCATAATCTCAATCCATTACCCTGTTTTGGTATGCAGTATTGGTAATGTTAGCTTGTTACTTCCCTATGATCATGGTAAGTCGGCTCTTGATGAGACCTCTTATCCTTTAAGTTTAAGCATATTTTCGAATTACACTCTAAAAAGTGAAATATTACTAAATGGGGAGAATCTTTGACTTCTTACGATGTTCTGGATGACAATTATAGAGTTAAAGATGCTTCTCTATAGAGAGTCCTTGCTTTGTTATAGATACTTTTCTTAACTAATGGTAGAACAAAAGTTTTTTTACCAAGTTGAGTTTCACCAAAGGATAACTAATTTTAGTAGAGGACAAGCAATTTCACAGAGATAGAACTTAGCTTATGTTTCAAATGTAAAAATCATCTTCTTAACAATCTCTATTTATACAAGTGAAAAGTCAAAATATAAAAGAGATTATTATTATAGAGGCCAAAAGTAAATGTTACTGAACTTTTATTTTCCTAAAAAGTAAAAAAAATATATACAATGAATAGAAGAGATTATCTTCTATGAAAAATATTTCTTCAGGATCTGCCCATTAATAGGCAGAGAATATCTCTTGCCTAATAGATCTTGCAATAAAAAGGTTGATGGGCCGATTTGTTCCACAATCTGCAATGGTCCAAGCCACATTCTTTGGAATTTGGTATGCTTACCTTTTTCCTCATTTGCTTTATCCCATTTCAATACGAAGTCTCTAAGCTGAAAGGATTTTGAACTTACAGAATTTGCATCAAAAGAAGATTTAACTAACTGTTGATGATGTGCATGTGTGATTTTGGCCTTTTCCCTTTCTTCTTCGAGATTAAGGATTTTTGATTGTCTCACTTGCATAGAAGAGGAAGGGGTTTCTTCAATAAATTTAACTAGGGCTAGGGAGGAAATAGCTACATTTGTAGGGAGGACAACTTCTTTCCCATAGACCAAATTAAAAGGAGAAGTGACTATTGAGGCCTTCTATGTTCTTCGATCTACCGATAGAGTAAATATTAAATATTTGTGCCATTTTTTCTGACTTTGATCAACGGTTCATTTGATAATTCTTATGAGATTTTTGTTTGTAGATTCAGCCAAGCCATTTCCCTGAGGATAATAGTTAGCAGAGTATTTAAGTTTAAAACCTCTTTTAAGAGAAAATTTTGTCATAGAATTGCTTGTAAAATAAGATGCATTATCAAACATGAGAGTAGATGGAAAACTAACTCTGGTAATAATAAACTGATCAATAAATTCAATGATGTTTTCAGAATTGGCTACCTTAAGTGGAATTGCTTCCACCCACTTTGTGAAGTAATCAATAGCTGTAAGGATATATTTATGCTGCTTTAAAGAGTGAGGAATGATCTCATCTATTATACCCAGTCCTCATTGTTCAAATGGTTGTTCAATGTTGACTGGTTGCAATGGTAATGCGGGTTTCCTCTGTCTCCCAATAGCTGTTTGACAAACTTTACATTTCCTTACATAATCGTGTGTATCTCTAAATAAGGTTAGACAATAATAGCCAGCATGCAAGTTTTTATGTGCGGATGTGTCCCCTACAAAATGTCCACCAGTTGGTCCATCATGGAGTTCCTGCAAAACCTTTTCTACCTCAGTTTTATCAAGACATCTAAGAAAAATAGAATCATAATTTATTCTAAACAACACGTTATTGATGATTTGATATTGTCTAGATTTTAACCTCAAAGCCATTTTCCTTTTGTAACTTAGTTGCGTAGGGGCATATCCATTTTTCAAATAAAAAATGATATCAACGCATTTGGATTTAGTGTCATTGAGGCTTACCTCATAGACTTGTATGTCATCACCTAAATCTTGTAGTGCTAGTAAGTTGGATGCTCCTACTAACATTCTGGAAAAACCTTGACCTTTTACAATTTTGGCTAGTCTAATCTCAATGTCATATTCTTGCAGTGTTGTTACCCAATTTTCCCTTTTCTCACTTACATCTCTTTGTATTAGTAGATTTCTTAGTGCTGAGAACAGGACTAATATCTTAGTGTGGGTTTTGAGGGGAAAGGGTCTGAAATGGTTTATTGATTTGAAAACAATGAAAGCTTGTTTTTGAACATCTGAGTAGTTTAATTCAGCCCCCCGCAAAATTCTATACATATCCAAATATCACCGTTATTTTTTCTGACAAGGACAAGGTTAGAAACCCAACTTGAGTGTTGTTGTAGTGGCTACAACCACCCTCCAAAATTTTTCATTAGCCTCTTTTTGGAGTCTCGCTTCCAACCTTCACAGAAACTTTCCTTTCTTCGTCAAGTTCTCAAGATTTAGTGTTTTCCTCACACAAAGGCAGCCTATTGATCATAATTAGTCCACTCGCCTCATAGGTTGTTCACTTGAACTTGGTCCAGCTGCAGGCTGAGCAGCTCCACTTGAAAATTTCCCATTTCTGGAGGGCAGACAACCTTCCCTCTAGAAAATGCGCAATCCTCTCCAGTAGCATCCTGGGCTCTAGGATTGCGCAATCCTGCCTACCAACACTCCCAACAGGATTTGCACAAATTTGGACAGTAGTCAGCTACTCTACCCAAAAATTACGCAAAACTCCTGGGTAGCCATCCCAGATCCTAGCCAGAAATGTGCATTTCTCTCTAGCAATCAAGTAGTCTCTTGCATGTGCAGCTGAGTTGACTGGTTCCCTCCGGGATTGAGAAAAACAGACTTGCATGCATGGGTTGCTTCTTCCAAGGCAACATGCAAATGCATCCCTTGGTTCAGGGATCTATGTTTAGTACTTGGAGGTTACATGCAAAGAGAAATTATGGAACCTCCCACAAAGTGTCGCTTCCCCTAGATTTGTGGCATGCACGTCACAACCTCGATGTTATCAAAACTCATCAACCGACGCTGCAGAGCTCATTCCTCACATCAACTTTGCAGCTTTGACATCTCACATCACATCTAGGAGTAATCGACACATTCAGCTCAATTGTTTTGAGGTAAGCCCCCTTCCCATGCCTTGTGCTGCATTTCTATCGATTTTTGTGTTTTCGCTTGTGGGAGTACTATTTACTTGATTTATTTGAACGCTTTCTGTCGTTTACATATATACTAGCTTGTCCTAGCTCTGTTTCAGTTTTTGTTGATATCTCACTATTGTTGCATGCATGAAACTATTTTGCACAAACGTTCATCCAACCGACAAACTGCCTCACCCACATGCATGTTGATCTATTTGTTGAATATTTCATTCATGTTTTGCAGACACTATCAATCACTTCTGCTATCACTTAATGTCACCATTCATTTACTCTCTTAGTTGCTTTCAGTTTTCGTCGGCGAGTCCAGCCAACCTTGGCCCAGAGTGTGCCTTCACCAAAGCTGCATTACACAATCTAGGGAAGGAAGGCTCACCTTCCTCTCTAGATTTGTGCTTTCCGACCCAGCACTTGCTTCCAAGACTATTTTGCGCATTTATGGAGGACAGTGGCTGCTTGGCCCAATAAATTGCGCGAATATGTCCCTAGGACAGCAGTCCTTCCCAGCTAGAATTCCGCATTGTGTAATCCCAACAGTCAGCAGCTAGATTGGATTGTGCATTGCATAGTTCTAGTAGTCATCTAGTCTCCCAAAAACCCAGACTGTGCCTTGTACAGTCTTGGCAGTTGGTCTCCCGACTTCCCGACCAAAATTGCGCAACCTTCATGATCATGCACCCAGGTATGTTGCAAGTCAATTCTCATGTTCATTTTGGTTTTCGATTGACAGATTGCTTGCCATGAGTGTTGCCATGTCTCTAAGTACCCTAGGTGTTCATCTGCCTCTCAGCAGTACAAGTACAATGGTTTCCAGGAGAGCAGAGATGAAGACACCATTCAAAGCACACTTGGGGATGCATTCCATCAAGTGTCCATGGACTTGCCTACCCATGAAGACATCAATTTTCTCGTAGACAAGGACATCAAGATATGACAACAACAACATCACATCAAGCATTATCATGAAAAACAACTGAAGAAAGCATACCGAATGCAATGAATGCAAGAGGAGGGTTGTTGACAACATGGAGGCAGAAAAAAGTTGCAAACTCAAGCAGGTCTATTGATGATGAAAGGAAATATGGAGACTCCGGCTATGAAGTGACAGGGTGACATGAATATCGCGCAAAGGTAGAAGATGGAACAAAGAAGGAGTTGCATGTGCTAAAGCAGCAACTCAGGAAGAAGATGAAGCTACACAGACAGAAAAATGAGTTGCAACAGGAACAAGAATAGCAGTGGGCGCAACATGCACTCACAGATGAAACTGCGCCCATACAAGTTAAGGATCCATCCTAGTAGCTGACACAGAGTAGGCATGGCGAGCAGTGTTGTTGATTGCATGCAAGGGATTCAGTAGCATGTATGTCATTGAGTGCACACATGCAATCCAACCCATTCAACACACTCACCAACGCGAAGACAAGAAGCAAGTCCAATGGGGGCTGAATATGTACTTCGACAAGTTGATGTGCATGCCCACCAACACACACTTGAAGATCAGCACAGAAACTATGCATTAGTGTGTTGTTGGTTCAACCATACCCAAGAAGACCATGTGCATGTTAGCAAATGAATTGGATGAAGGGGCTAAACCAATGCATCGGTTGCAATGGAGGAAAGAGTTCTCTTCAACAAGATGTCACCATGAGGTGCATGCAAACCATCATAGACAACCAAACTTGGCATCAACTCTCCACCTTCACCATCACAAGCATGTCAAAGAGTTGATCTCATCACAACAGACCGAGTGTTAGTGATGTCTTGCAAGGCTTTCTTAAGCCTTGTTGTCTCACATGAGTACATGTGCATTGTAATGTTGAGTCATGTCAAGTGTAATTCAAGTGTCAATGGTTGGATGTAACAATCATAAAGTAGGTGAAGAGTCATGAGGGTAGTTGAACTGTCACAAAGGGGAATTTCAAGGGTCACCCCACCCTTTGCTATAAATAGTCCCTCATAACTCATTGTAGGGGCTTTTGGTCAGCCAAGCTTCTATTAAGACTATCTTGAAGAAATCTTGGATAGTATTGTAACGCGCCTTAGCTTCTCCATAGCATAGAGCTAGTACATCTCTTTGGAGGAGTAGGCGGATGTGGATGTAACATTTCACTGATGGGGCTAGCACGTTTACATGGATGTATTGTATGATTGGAACTTACACTTTATATAATAAGAGCCAACACATTTTCATGCATATCTTGTTATTGTAGTTGGACTGCTCTGGTTGCATTAATGATATATGTTGTTTAATTTATGTATTTGTGTATGAATTGATTCACATGAAATTATATGAATCTTGTTGAAAATGTGTTGTATATGTTGTTAATGTTGTCACCATTTGTTTCGACTGCTCTGTCGGACACCAGATAGACCTTTCACATGAACCTTGCTATAACAACTGTTGCACTCGTTCATATTGATCCATGAGTTTTGTATGTGTTATCTTACCTTGTACATTATGACTACTGCATCTGAGTGGATTGCTTTGCCGGAAGCTATCTATGTCCTTTTGTGTTGTGTGTTCCTAGCCGAGTTGGGACTAAACCCTTTTAACCTGGAACTCACGTTCACCCTTATCTCCCCCTTTTTTTTGTTAGAACCTCTCATACATCTTCCTTGACTCACTGTAGTAGTGACACCCTTGCTACTGACAGAGTTATCTTACTTGCCTCTGTGTGACATCATGGTTAAGGCATTACCTTATGACCCACTATTGAGACTCCTATACCAAATGATTTGAGGTATAATTGGGAATTCTTACTAGGGAGGTCCCCTTGACATGTTGGCGAGTCTAGCACCGTCAAAATTTCTGGTGCTAGATGGAGGGCTTGATGACATGTTGTGTCCTCTCATCTAATTTTGAACCTTTGCACATCTTTCATGGAGTCTTACACTCTTCTTCCCCTATGGTTTTTTTCAAATCGTGAACATGTCTACATCATGGGGAAGCTTTTAAATATCTTGTCCACACACATGTATGATGGTGAAGGCGAAGTGGCCTGGCCTGAGCACTTACATAACTTTCTTTCCATGATTCATGATGAAGATGAGTTTTTGATGAACAAGTTGGTTTTCTACTTGCATACACACTTCGCGAATCTCTATTTCATTGGGTGCTCAACCTATCGGCTGACACCATGAACTCATTTGAGAAATTCTATGATCTTATTGAAGCCACGTTCTATCATTTTGATCCAAACCATCTTGACCAGAAATTGTTACAACAACAGAGGGCTCCACATGAATCCGTTATTGATTTTTGGCAGTGCTTCCGTGACTTGCAGTTTCAAGCTCCAAGGAACCAGATGAAATTTGCTTATCTTTTGGATTGGTTTGAGTACTACATTAATAAATCTACCCGTCCCAAGAGAAAGTTTGAGATCAATCCTCGCTCGAAATTCTTCATTGATGGAGTTGCGCAATCTCATGTGGAAGTAGGCACTGTCTCAACTGACACTCCGCCTTCCTCTTATTCAATAGCTCCACCACTGCCCAATGATGTTGAGGATCATGCTCACACACTTTTTCATCCTTCACACCCTCCCAACATCACTTCACTCATTTTTCGCGTAGATTTGGTTGTGAGTCCTTCGAGTCCTCATATGCATTCTTTTCTACGACCTCTGTCTTCACGCCCAAGTGTTCCTTTGGATCATGATTTCCTGTGTTCGTCCATTTCGGACTTTTCACTTGTTGTGAACAAGGAACAACCCACTGACAGAGTTGGTGTTTCACAAGCAACATTCGTTGTCATTCATGAAGGGTATGACTGGGAGCTTGAGCAGCAACACTCAGCGAAGGATGAATCCCTTATGTTCAAGCCCCCTTCATTCTTTCCAAACATCGTTGGTGAACCTGCCATCCATGATTTCACATGTGTTTCTTCATCCATGGATTTACCCATTGTTGATCTTTTGCAGGACAAACCGTATGTTAACCCATCATCCAACAACAGAGAGAACCAATCATTCATTGGAAATCCACTTGATCTTTCATCTAATTTTTCAAAAAACGCAGAGGGTGAACATCCTTCCTGCTCATCTACCCCTCTATGTGATTCATCAAACTATGAGGATGCCGACCAACATCCTGAATATTCTGATCTTGGTTGTCATGATCTCTTCACCTCATCATCTAATCAGGATGTTGATTCACTCGTTGTTAATCCACCTAAGCCACTGGTCTACGAAGGATCTCTTTTGGTTGAGATTAGATTGCAACATGTAACTCTATTTTTAGTATAAATGTAACAAGAGTAGACAAACCAAACAAAATTTCTTGGTTAGTTTGTAGATCCACTCACAAAACATTACAAAGTCTAATAGTCTAGATATTTCATGCATTACTGACTTTGAAAGAGGAAAGAGATTTAGCAACCCAGAATTGAAAGAAGCTTCAAAGCATTGCAAAAAAATAACATGATAAAAATACTAAAGTCATAACTTTTAGAGTTGCATCAACGAGGCTCGTAAATCCACCAATTGTACAGTGGGAAAGAAATATGTTCTTGGGTGTAAACTCTCAGTTTATAACATCTACATTGTATATTGGAAAACATTTGAATATGCATAACAAGACCTTCTTGTGGTATCTGCATAAAGGAGATAATCACAAATATTTTATTTTTGGTCAATAATATTTGTGTGTGTGCAGGAGCCCATGTGTGTGTGGAGTGCAGAGGTTTGGAGACAGAAATAAGGAGTGGGACCTATGTGTGAAGGAGCCCATGTGTGTGTGGAGTGCAGCGATGTGCAAAGGAGCTCATGTATGTGCGGAGTATAGAGATGTGGAGATAGAAACGAGGAGTGGGTCCTCTATCCATAGGAACCCATATTTATTTGTGTGTGTGGAGGAGCCCATGTGTGTGCAGAGTGCATGAAGGTGTGGAGACAAAAATAAGGAGTGGGACCTATGTGCGGAGTGCAGAGGATCCCATGTGAAAAGTTACCGAGTGCAGACACAAAACGAGGGGGTGGGGGCTCCTCTGCATTCCACACATGTAGGTATATGAAATCAGACGTTCATATATATAATTGAGAAATTTATAAAAATAAAAACTAGTTATGATATTATCCATTTGATGTTAAATATCTCAATCAAGCTTTCGTTATTTCTTCTATAACGTATGAAACCATTCCACGTTTTGAAAAAGGGTATTATTCTTATCAACTTACAACATTTAGTGTTGTTATTACTCCTTACCTCATTCTAATATTATAAATTTCCCTTCTCCTTTTGACATCACTATGCATTTTTGTATCATTTTTGTATATAATTTTTAAACAATTAGTAGCGGAAATCCAAAAGTCGGTGAGGTTAATGATAATTTGTTGCATATAAAATTGTGCATATTAAAAATGGGGCCCAAAATAGATATGATTCTAGAAACCACATTATAGGTGGACAATTTGGTAAAATGAGTGATATTGTAAAGTCACCATGATATTTGAATGTAAAAATAACAACTACGGTGAAATAAGAGAGCGGACACCAAAATAGTGGTTCACTAGCCATGAATATGAGCAGTTCGATAGCCATGACTAGGAGAAATCAGTGTACACATAGGCGCAATCACTAGCAATGACACCCCTATCCTTTCTCACATCCCATTCCCTCTCAGACCAATTTCCCTAAGCTACGAGATTCCTGCACATTTTAATGTTTAACATTTTCATACTGCTAAGGCTATCACTATAATTCCAATAATAAAATAAAAAAGTATGATAAAATAGCTATCATTTTCGCACAAATAAAACCAAAACAAATTTCCCCCACAAAGAAAAAGTCTCATCCCATAAGATATTGCTTAACTATAGTAGCAATATTAGATAGGGACTTTTTGTGGTTATAAATATTAATAGGGACTTATTTTTTATTTGTGTCGAAGCTATTAATATTTAGTAGTTGGAGGGAGGTTTATGCTTACTGAAACTTTTTTTTAGTATGAATTATTGTTACAGATCCATTTGGGAACATCAAATCCCAACATCCAAATCAGTGTTTTAGCGCTCATCAAACCGTAATTTCAATTGATTCATGCCCTAAACAAGTCACCCCTTTGAATGCCTCCTTCCCAGAAAGTTTCATGACTTGAAGACATCCATAAACAACCTCTAGAGGGACCAACACAAGTAATCCCTTGTAAAGGTGCGTTGCAAAGTAGTTGAGTCCACTACCAGGGTGCTCTGCAAATCACTTAGGCTTCCTTTCACCTGCGTTGGGAGAGAATGAGTGAAATTCACATAGGGTTTGGGAAATTTTGTTATCTTTTGGAGTCATCTAGAAGGTTCCCTCACTTATCAACTCCTATGAGCTTGAAAATGGATGAGGAATGAGTTAAGGTGCATCTTATCCTTTCATCCCTTCCTCCATGGAACTAATTCTAAGTATGGAAGGCCAATCAATGCTACCATTTATGACAAAACCTCCTTCATCTTCCTATAAATTGACCACTCATCTAATTGATTAGGGGCTAGATTATGTTGAATTGTAAGGAGATAATGTTGCAATGAGATTTGGCTTTGAAGCAAGTATTGTAATGCTACAAGTTTGTCATGCTTTTGATGTGATGTG
>APFE030172173.1:0-11361 GCA_000404065.3 Pinus taeda
AAATAAAAATAAATTTCAAATGATAATATATTAATTTCTTGAAACAATGCATAGTAGTGTCGGCTCTCATTTTAGGGTTCCATTGTGTATTTATAAGCAGGTTCCCGCTCCTTCTCTCATCATCTTTCATCTTTCGTTCATTTCATTTCTATCTTTCAGAAGTGTCCTGAAGATGGACCCCGTTGGGGTTGGGGTTCGAAACGTCGACAGACTAAACTGGAAACTGTGGATAATCCGGAACATGAAGGTACAAATAACTCCCACAGTGGCTTGAAAACCAAAATAATTAACATTTGATGTAGGTGCTAGAAATATTGAAGAAGCACAAGCTCCCAAAAAATCTTAAGAAGTGTGAGTTTGCACAAGAGTCCTTGATGCATTTGGGATTTGTGATTGGTTGAAGAGAATTAAAGATAGATCCTTCAAATATGGAGGTCATCATGAAATGTTTGGTGACTACAAGGCCACCAACATCAAAGATTACAACTTTAGGGACTCTTATTCACATAGATCCATTCACCGGTGATGCATACAAAGATGAATGTTTAGAAGATGATGGTTTAGTAGGTCATGAGAGTACCAAAAAACTCATCCATGTGATATTATATAAATGAGACATGTTTCTGTTGTCATACATTTTCACATTAAATCTCATGGGTAGAGATCTTAAGGACTTTTGAACAATGATATATTTTTTAAAAACTTCACAGACTCCTCTAATCATATTGGTTACTTCATCAATTTTGATAAATTATTCTTCCACACATTCTTCTCTATGTATTTTTAAGATTTCAAAACTCATTTTTAAGGTTTGAAGTTTTTCCTTTTTAACTCTATCATCTTCTTCATTACTTTGATTGAGATTGACCCATACTTCATTAGCAGAACTTTAGTACATAATTTTTATAATTTCAGACTCACTAAGCACAAAGAGAATTAAAGTCTTGGTTTTAGCATTATTTTCACAGAGGCCTTTTCTATCAACATTAGTGCTAGTGACATTAGGGCCATCATAATCTACTAGAATAGAACTGTAAACATCTACTCTCGAGGACATAAGATAAGCTTCCAACTCAACTTTCCATAAGGCATAGTTTGTACCATGAAAGTGTGGTATCTTGCTTGGGTAGGTACCTTGACTCTCTTGCCCAGACATATTGTTCATGAATCTACCTTTGAGTGGTTAGAATGTTCATGAGGGAACTTTTTTCTAATAACAATTATTATAATAAGGAATTACTCACATGGTGAATCATTAATAGTGGAATTCATAAAACGTTAAGTGCAAACCTTCAATTATTTTCACTATTGTTAGTTATTTGAGAGAGCATTCATACTACAATAAACATGAATAGAAATATAAGATATTCAAATACGGTAACTGAACAACATACACACAAAATGACACAGGTATTTTTATGTGAAAATCAGTGTTAGAAAGCCACTAATATGTTTTTTTATTATGATGTAATTTCAGCACCCACTTAATTACATGAATTTTTCCACACGAGGCCCCAATACCCTTCAAATAGAAAGATACAACTTTCCAAGAGGCACCATCCTCTTATGAATGTAGGAAACTACCTTCTCTAGCCATTGTTCTTCCTTTCATACAATTTTCAAATTGAAAATAGAGGATAATACATTTAGACAAAAACAAAAACATATAATGGAGGCTGTCACCTTAGTCCTTATTTTTCATTTTTCTTTTCTCACTCACTTGTTGAGGGAGGAGCTAAAACTTGTTCCACCACCATCACTATTTTATTGATACCATCAATGAAATCTTGCCTTGACAATGGTCTCTTGTAATTATTCGTTATGTTCCCATTAAGAAGTAAAGGGATGGTCTCTACATTTATGGTACTGATTTGCACTGAACCATTATCATGACATCTCTCTATTCCACAAGGCACTAACCATATTTTCCTTAAATTTCCATTAAAGTATTTATATCTAGAATCATATAATAAGGTCTAATCACCTTCTTCAAATTACTGATCTTTGATGTTCCTATCATTCTAGATATTCCTCTCAATTTGAGTTACCTTTATGTATAGGAGGGCCTGCATTTTGAGCTCATCGAAGCCATTCAACTCAAGTATAATCTCTTTCCTGCATTGCTGAGATCTAGATCTAGTTGGGCTGCCATCCTCAATGTGCTATACTCAAATCGAATGGACAATAGAGCCTTTTTCCTATAGACCAAATCCTAGGGTGTGAATCCAGTGGTGGTCTTGTAGGTGGTATTACAGGTCGAGGTGGATTTAACTACATTATATACCCAATATTCCATGTTGTTGCTAACCACTTTGGTCACGATGCCCTCCAGCACTTTTTTGGTGACCTTAGTTTGCTCATTAGCTTTTGGGTGATAGGGAGTGTAGGTTTTATGCTTGACCTTATGCTCACTTAACAGGTCTTCAATCATGTTGGAGGTAAAATGCCTTGATCACTAACCAGTTCTCTAGGATACCCAAATTTGTGAAATACATTCTCCCTTAAGAACTCAACCACCCTCTCCTCTATTGCTACCTTAATTTCCTTAGTTTCAGTGCACTTACCCAGATAGTTAATGCACATAATGATAATCTTGTTTTTCTTGGATTGAGCGTCAATAAGTTCCAACAAAGTCCGTGCCCCACTTGTCAAATGGCTCAAAAATTATTTCAGGTTGCAAAGGCATTTCATCTCCTGGAGTACGCTTTCCCATCCTTTGGCACCAATCACATTTGAGGCAAAATATATGCCAAAGCATTTAGGAGTACTCAGAATTTAGAAAGATGACTCTAATGTTGTGTATCTCTCTAAAGGACCAAGTTGTACTCCTCAAGTATTTGACGAGTATGCACCACAATGTCAATGAGCAAGTGATGTTGTTCAAGCCCAAAATGGTGGATGATACTTATGTATAGGCACAACACCTCGAGAACATAGGTCTGTTAAGAGCGCAATCTAGTGGATCAAAGAAAAAAGACAAACAAGATGCTTATAAGGATGGGAAGAAGAAACAAAAACTGGGAAAGGATAAAAATATGGTAGCCATAACACGTGAGTGCAAAAAATCCTAGTAACCACTATAACGTTGATGGCGATACAGAGCAGAGGTTTTTGAAGTTGCATTGAGAGCTAAACACAAAGAACACAAAGAAAGATAATAAGAAGAAGATTATCATGACCATTAATTCACACAACCAAGTTGAAGAAAGCTTAGACATAGATGAGAAGATCGCTTATACATTAGTTCAAAAGGAGGTGAATCTGGGTATCCTTTAACAACACGAAGAGAAAGAAATGACCAAACTCTTCCATGTAAAGATACAGGTAAACAATATGAAGATTGATGCTTTGTTTGACTCACGATTGCAAGAAAATATCATTGCAGCATATCTAGACAAGATGTTAGGGATGGAGTGATCATCCGAACCCATATCCATTGGGATGGGTACATAAGGATGCAAAGCTTAAGGTAAAAAATTAGTGTGAACTTACATTTGTTATCAGTGTTTATTTTATTGATGAGGTAGATCTATATGTGGTTCCCCTTGATGTATGTGGAGTTGTGTTTCAAAGTCCACACATGTACATGTGTGATGCCATATTCATGACGAGAGTTACCATCTCATCAAGGATGAAATATCGTTCATCATCAACGTGCATAAATGAAAGAAGAAAGTTTCACTCGTAAGTGGCTACCAAGCCAATAAATTGATTAGATCGAGCAAGAAGTATGTTTTATTGCCCTTAATAGAAAATTAGTCTATAGATGAGTCAATAAGAGTTAAGGCATCCTTAGAGGGGTGTACTAAGAAAAAGAAAACAAAAATTGGGGGAGCTGTTATAGGAATACAAGGATGTGTTCGTAGAGCCTAAAGGGATACATCCTCAGAGAGAAGTGGAGCATGAGATATAGCTATTTTTCGACTCCCCATTGCCAAATATTAGGTTGTACATGAAGTATGCTATAAAAAGAAGTGAGGTGAAGAAATAGTTCTAACAACTATTGGAACAAGGTGTGTGGGTGACCCATCATCATTGTGCCAAAGAAGAATGGGACCTCACACATGTGTATAGATTATAGGGCATTGAATAAAATGATGCTCAATAAGAGATACCCCATGCCTTAGATAGACAATCTGCTACATCCATTGCAAAAAACAAATTATTTCGCTAAGCTAGACTCAAAGTCTTGATATCACCTGATTCTAGTCAAAGAAGAAGATACATGGAAGACGAGCTTCAAAAAGAGGCAAGGTTTGTATGAGTTGTTAGTTATGCCATTCATCCTCTATAATGCAATAACTAAATTTATGACATTAATGAATGATGTATTATGCCATTTTATAGATTCATTTGTTATTGTCTATTTGGATGATATAATGGTATATAGTCCTATATGGGAGGAGAATAATTCACAGTTGATGCAGGTGCTCGAAACATTGAAGAAGCACAAGCTTCTAGAAAATCTCAAGAAGTGTGAGTTTGCACAAGAGTCCTTGATGTGTTTGGGATTTGTGATTGGTGGAGGATAATTTAAGATAGATGCTTCAAATATAGAGGTCATCATGGAATGGTTGGTGACTACAAATGTTACTAAGGTTATGAGTTTCATTGGAGCGCCACAATACTTGGGGAGATTCATAGCCTTGTTTTCAGCACTATCAACACCACTCCATGCCATAAAAATAAGTGGCAAGAGTTTCTAGCAGAGAAAATGGTACTCGAAGGGTTTTGATGAGTTAAAGAAGAAGATAAGTGAAGCACTACTTCTGGCATTACCAAACTAGTTATGTTATGGGATTTTTCTTGATGCAAGTAGGAAGGCCTATTTTCTACTATTCTGAATTATTCCATCAAGGAGTTCTTAACTACCCTACCTATGAGAAGGAGCTCTATGCCATGGTGCAAGGTGTGAAGAAGTGGAATAACTATCTAATAGGAAAGGAGATAATAATCCACACAGGTCGCGAGTCGTTACAGTAACTTTAGGCCCATAATAAGCTACAAGATACAAGGCACTACAAGTGGAAGGGGTTTTGTAGCAATTTAATTTGGTGATTAAGAATAAGAAGGGTAACACAAACAAGTTGGAAAACATGTTTTCAAGGCCACCAACATCAAATATTACAGCTTTAGGGACTCTTATGCACATGGATCCATTCACCGATGATACATACACAGAGGAATACTTAGAAAATGATGGTTTAATAGGTCATGAGAGTACCAAACAACTCATCCATGCGATATTCTATAAATGAGACATGCTTTTAATGTCATACACTTTTGAATTAAATCTCATGGGTAGAGATCTCAAGACCTTTTGAACAATGATATATTTTTTCAAAACTTCACACACTACTCTAATCATATTGGTTATTTCATCAATTTTGAGAAAGTATTCTTCGCCGCTTTCTTCTCTATGTATTTTTAATATTTCAAAACTCATTTTTAAGGTTTGATGGTTTTCCTTTCTAACTCTATCATCTCCTTCATGACTTTGATTGAGATTGACCCATACTTCATTAGCAGACTTCCAGTACATAATTTTTATGACTTAAGACTCACTAGCACAAAGAGAATGAAAGTCTTGGTTTTATCAAGATTTCCATATAGGTTTTTACCATCAACGTTAGTGCAAGGGACAATAGGGACATCATAATCTACAAGAATAGAACTCTAAACATCTACTCTTAGGGACATAAGATAAGCTTCCAACTCAACTTTCAATAAGGCATAGTTTGTACCATGAAAGAGTGGTATCTTTTTTGGGTAGGTACCTTGACTCTCTTGCCTAGACATATTCTTCATGAATCTACTTTGAGTGGTTAGAATGTTCGTGAAGGAACTTTTCTCTAATAACAATTATTGTAATAAGGAATTACTGAGAGGAGGGGTGAATCATTAATAGTTGCATTCATAAAACATTAATTGTAAACCTTCAATTATTTTCACTATTGTTAGTTATTTGGGAGAGAATTCATACTACAATAAACATGAATTGAAATATAAGACATTCAAATACGTGATCTAAACAACATACACACAAAATGACAGAGGTATTTTTATGTAAAAATGAGTGTGAGAAAGCCACTAATATGTTTTTTATTATGATATAATATAAGCACCCACTTAATTGCATGAATTTTTTGTGAGAACCCATTCACACGAGTCCCCAATACCCTTCAAATAGAAAGATATAACTTTCCAAGAGGCACCAACCTCTTATGAATGCAGGAAACTACCTTCTCTAGACATTGTTATTCCTTTCATACAATTTTCAAATTGAAAATAGAGGACAATACATTAGACAAAAATATAAATATTGTATAATGCAGTACCAAGTCCTTTCATTCAGCTCATTGAAGCCTGATCCTTGTTGCTCAAGTACCTCTACTCACCACCATATTCTTCACCCTATCTCTCTTACACACTCGAAATGCTGAACAATTAAAATCACACAAATTGTACTTTCACTTTCTTTAATTACTCAGCACATTGTTGTTCCTCTGTAGCACTAGCAATGCATGGCTTTCCATACTCTACTCAGACATGGGAGAAGAGTTAATGCAAAGAAAGGGTTGTGGATTGTTTAATATGTAGAGAACTAAGTCAGATTCAAGCTATTGAGTCAAATAGCTCCTCCATTAATAACTACATGTACTCACAACATGGTTTTTCCTTTTTTCTCTTCAAGGGGCATAGGAGAATAGGACAATAATACCACAAACACTCATTTTCATTTAACTCATGATAGCCTTCAATGAAGCTTAGGGGTGACCAACAGTGTTTCACAATGGGCTACATTAAATTGCTCATGTGCGTCTTGGTCCTTCACTACCTTGAATGAGTGCTCTCGGCAGTTGTATTTACTTCCATTCTTAATTCCCATATGTCAAGTCATTTATCTAAATCCTAAAGGCATTCCATTACCACCACTATCAATTATGTGGATTTTGCCCTTTATCTCGCCTTAGATGTTTTAAGGTAATGGGTCGAGATGTTGTCATCACTCGCTAGGCCTTTAGGTGCCAAGACCCTAAATTTTAACCCCTTCATGGGCCAAGTTACTCTCTTAATGCATCTCCACCATTGATATCATTTCTACGAGAAATGAAAAAGGCTCGGCACTAAGGTCAGAGCTCGCAAGCCCAACACTTTTATCTTGACACTGCTTTAAACTCGATAA
Source organism: Pinus taeda (assembly GCA_000404065.3). Taxonomy (NCBI): domain Eukaryota; kingdom Viridiplantae; phylum Streptophyta; class Pinopsida; order Pinales; family Pinaceae; genus Pinus; species Pinus taeda. The sequence goes on from APFE030172173.1 coordinate 7,187, forward strand.
AGAAATTATTTCAAGCTCCTCTTAGAGGGATTATATGTCAGTTGGGGTCTACGATGTTATCATTGGCAATTAAGAGATGGTGAGAGGATGAGATGTTTGGCTGATGTGTCTTTTCCCTTACTTCCTAGCACATTCAATTTGCACACAATTAACAAACTTTGTGGCTCTTCAAAGTAGGCTTAGCAATCCCATGGGGTCCTCCTTGTGCATTTTCAGTCATAGTCCTCATATTATGGCTTAAGTGCTAATATTTGTTGCATCTCATCTCAATGCTAGTATGGGTGACATCAATTGCCAACATTCCAAGTGCCACCAAAGTTTCAGACAAGATCAATTATCAAACATCCCTAGGATAGCTAGAAAGGATATGAAAATAAGAAGATAATGTATAAAGAATAAAAAGTGGGAGAACATGTATACATTCAAGTAAAACAAAAAAAAAGTGCATTTAGTTTAGGAACTTGTGCTAAGTTGGTGCCAAGATTTTGTCCAAAATTAGAGATATAAAATGGAGTTGCCTTGGTGGCCTACCTCCTTCTGCTACCAAGCCATATGAAAGTGAATACAGTTTTACATGTCTCTTTATTGAAAATGTATGTCCATGATAGTTTTCACCTCATTGATTAAAATTTTGTGCAAGTGGAACCAAGAGGAAAGTTGTAGGTTGAATTCCTTTCTTTCCTAATAACCATTCCATATGGTATATTATTGTTCATAAAAAAATTCTTTTTCTTTCTTTCCTAACAACCATTCCTTATGATGTATTCTTGTTCATATGGACTTCTTAAAGCTTTTGGAGTTTGTGGTTTCAAATGGAGAAATTTCCAGTATTTTGTCAATATAGGTGTGGTTTGTCTGTCTCTTTAGATATCTGAAATATGATGTGGTTTGTCTTTCTAGCCAGTTACTTTCATTCTTAATTAGTCTTTCTAAGTGCATTTGTTTACATATTTATACAAAAGGGATGATGGGTAACGTGCTCATGTTCTGACATTTTTGTTGCTTCTGAATAATCTAATGCAACTCGGGAGTGCCTGGTACTATCGCATATCTCAAGGAAGTAAAAGAGACTTTCAAGGATAATAAAGAGAAATATGATGACTTCATTGAGGTCATGAAATATTTCAAAGCCCGAAGGTCTGTACTTCTTTTATATAAAGATTGGCATTATCCATCAATACGTGTTATTTTCTTTGGTCTCCATTAACTACAAATCTTACTATTGATGACAATTTTTCTCGTAACTCTGCAGACTTGATAGGGTTGATGTTGTAACTCGAGTGAAAAATTTATTTAAAGGCCACAATTCCCTTATTTTGGGTTTTAATATCTTTCTGCCTAAAGGTTATGAAATTATATTTCCTTCAAGACAAGTTGACTTTCGCGGAGTAACCAGTTATGTTAATAAGATCAAGGTAATGTAGATGAGCAATTATGTTAATAAAATCGAGATAATGCAGATGAGGATGTATTATTTCTTTGATATTTGAAAGCTATTTTATATTTACAACCCAAATTATTGTAACTAGATGTGTTTTTGAAATGTTGAACTCGTATAGGAGTATTTGTTATAATATTCTTGTTTTGACATTCTTGTTTCGGTTTATTGTTTTCAGACAAGGTTTCAAAGAGATGAACAAGTATGCTTGAACTTTAAAATATACTAAAGATGTGTAAATTTGGGAACAAATCAATAGATGAAGTATATAAAGAGGTACTTTCTAGTGTTTTGCGAATATGAGAACATAAACGTTAATTTCTTCTAATTCTTTTAAGCTATGTTATTCTATAAGGAATTTAATTCTATTTGTCTGTATGGAGGTGGAAACACTATTTTATGATCATCAAGATTTATTAGAAGAATTTAAGCTTTTTCCACCAAACTAGATAGGCTGAAACACTATTTTATGATCATCAAGATTTACTAGAATAATTTATACTTTTTCTACTAGAGGAGAGATTTATTAGAAGAATTTGCACTTTTACTACCAAATGAGATAGGTGGAAATACTATTTTATGATCACCAAGATTTACTAGAAGAATTTATAACTTTTCTACTAGATGAGACAGATCCAACTCCCATTTCCAATGTGCATTTCTAGTAATTTCTATTGGGTATTTACACAAAGAAATTGTCGTGAAGGCCTCTTATCTAATCACTATGTTATATGTTAAAAGAATCGGTGACTATGCTTTAGCAATGTAGTTGTAAAATGTACAAACTTAGACAACCCATTGAAATTTTCTTCCATTTTATATTAACATATAGTTATGAATGCTGTCATATTATTGATTTCAAATTCATAAAGCTATGCTCATTTGTCAATAAACATTTTATTATTTAGTCAAAGTGGGTCAATATATTACAGACTCAATTCTATTCCATGTGAAAAGATTAGTAATCTTTTTCGTGCTTTTAAAAATAACCATGGTCAATTTCACAATTAGAGTTATTTTTGAGAAGACAAAAATCAATAGTAATTTGTAGCAAAAGTTGAATTCAACAAAATAAGGCAGTGAAATGAAAATTGTTTGCCCTTCCTTATATTGCTGCTTGCAATATAGCATTTTAGTTTGTTTGTTTTGTTATTGCTTTGAAGCATATCCATGTTGAAATCTCTACAATGAATATTGTTAAATATAAGGGTATATTACATAATGTTAGCATTTTATTTTGTTTGTTTCTCTAATGCTTTGAAGCATAACCATGTTGAAATTTCTACAATGAATACTGTTAAATTTGAGGGTGTATTACAAAATGTGGAACGAAATTTGTAACCGTCTCCTTTTTCTTCCATTAATAACTCAATTATTCTCACATATTTGACTATTTCCTATGGGGACTAGAAAAACCAATAACTTTATTATAAAAATATTCCAAGATTTCATTTATACTGCTAAAAAATAATAGTTTCCATTTCAAGTCAACAAAACAAACAATAGATGATAGTGTAAGTTGTGAGAGTGTTAGAGTGACATAAGGTACAAGGGTGTTGGTGATATTTTGTTGGTTGGTGATTCGAAGAGAATTAAACATCACTCATGAACTAGTTTCCCCCCTTTGATAGTAACATCAATTTCATATTTAGGTGGGTTTGATTGGGGATTTTCTCCATCCGTTTTCGGAATTTTTGAATTGTGCCACAAAATCTCAATGAGAGTTCTAATAAATTATGCAACACATTATTACATTCACAAATGGGTCTATATTCTTAGCTATATTACCAAAACCATCTCACTATGAACTATATGTAAGAAGGAATCATGGTATGGATAACACGTTGGTGGAATGGGTTTCTTGAATACAATTATAAATTGACCAAGCTACAAAATTTACTATGTTCATATAGAAAATAAATGATAATAGGGAATTAATGGTTATCTAATGCAAATGGTTATGTTTTTATCACGGTGGTGACTCTTTTTTCCAACCCCACTTGTAGTGTGTACGGAACAATCCTACCTCATGTTGCGATATTGTTTAACCAACTTCTCTCTCCTTTGGATTGTATCTTCTCTACATGTTCTAGAAATAAATGAAAGCACACACACACACACATATAATATGAAAGGAACTAAATGATGATGTTACAATGAAGAAGTTGAGTTAAGAATAGTCTTGGCTCTTTTACATGAGCAGTCATGATAATTTTATCCCCTTCTTCCTAAGTACTCTTAATTAATGTATATTTAATTTTTATACATAATATTTCTCTTCCCTCAAGAAAATATTTTTCTTAAAATCATAGGTAACCATGGATGTTGTTGACTAAAATGTTCACCTCTAATGAATTAATAAAAAATAATTCTCTAACATAATAAGCAAATTAAATTGAGGATTTCTTACTTGGAAAATTGAACCCCTCTATTGGAATAAAATAGTAACTCTATAATGAAGGGAATCTAACTCTCCCTCACTAATACAATGTATGGAAAGGGCATACGTAATTCTCATTAAATGCAATTGTAACTCCCTCATTCAATTATATTGTAACTCTCACCAAATATTCTCTCATCTCTAAGTGTAACTCTCACTCTCCCTAATTTGAATTGTAACTCCTTAAGATAAGCCTACCTTTTGTTGGCATTATGATTCTGGTATGGCTCTATGATACAAGTGTTGTACTTGATGGAAACTCACTCAAGTGGCAATGGTCTGTTCAGGCTCTCAAAA
>APFE030172183.1:0-11948 GCA_000404065.3 Pinus taeda
TATGGTATCCTAGAGATACAGATCTCACACTTTATGCTTATACAGATGCAGATTGGGCCAGAAGCGTGGATGACAGGAAGAGCACAAGTGGTGGTGCGTTCTTTATGGGTTCCAGATTAGTATCTTGGTTCAGCAAGAAACAGAGTTCGATTGCCTTATCTACAGTGGAAGCGGAATATGTTGCTGCTGCATCTTGCTGCACTCAACTCCTTTGGATGATGCAGACCTTGCAGGACTTTCAAATCACTTGTACACCACCTATCTCCATCTTATGCGATAACACAAGTGCAATCATCATCTCAAAGAATCCTGTCATGCATTCAAAAACGAAGCACATACCAATCAAGTATCATTTTCTTCGGGAACAAGTGCTTGAACAAAAGGTCAAGTTGGAGTATGTTCCTTCTAAGGAACAAGTTGCTGATATTTTCACCAAACCATTACCCAGGGAGACCTTTGAATACCTCAGGCAAAAGCTGGGGGTTGTTGATGCATCATCTTATTGTTGAAACTCTTCTGATTGTTGGTGGTACACATGCTTCATTTGGGGTATATGCGTACATATGCTGGGTTGCGGCACAGGTTCAGGGGCAGTATATAATGCATTGTTGGCATTATGGAGGATGTACAAAAGGAGATCATGGAAGTTGGTTTGAATATAGCTGCACTATGTCTCTATCTTGGTCATTGATGGTGTCTGGTGGATTATGGTTCTTCTTTACAGATCTGGTTCATATTCAGGGGGAGCATCTTCTTAGGGGGAGCATAACCCTTTGCCCTTGATGTCAAAGGGGGAGAATGTCGCTGTGTCGCTAAAGTTTTTGAGGTTTCCATCAAGTCCAAAGGGGGAGATTGTTGGCATTATGTTTCTGGTGAGGTTATATGTTATAGATGTTGTACTTGATGGCAACACCCATGGCAAGGCTCTCAATATGATGAAAATTAAGAAGTACGCAGGAGAACAGTTCAGCATATGCGTACCCGTAGGAACGCTATGCAGAGACCGCGTCCAGACACGCAGGTTACCCATTCATGAGGTGCGTACCCCCAGTGCACACACTTCAAGGCAGTAAAGCGCGCACAAGTGGGGTTCCTTATGTTTAACCCTTGGTATTTATCTGACGGTATTGTGTTATCATGGTTTTGGCCCGTGGTATTGTTTTATTTTATTATTATTTTTTAGCCCAATGATCCTTGATTTGAGGAAGAGCTTTCCTATATAAAGCAAAGAAGATCAATTGACTTAGGCATGCTTTTGGGTTGAATATCTTAAGATCTGAAATATTGGGTTATTGTTTCAAAAGGCTTGATCTATATGAAAGTGAAGTGGAAAGCGAATTTGTGAAGGGTGATCTCCCGAGCGCTTGATCAGATCTGGGCATCCGTCTAACTGTAGCACACTGGTGATATGTAAAACCAGCCCTAATCTGATGTACGCAGGTGTTTAACGGTGCCTCTGCGTAGGTACGCAGAGCAGAAGAAGGCGAGCTGCGTGGGTACGTAGAGCAGAAGAAGGGTGACTGCGTGGATACGCAGAGAAGACACAGGCGAACTGCGTGGGTGCGCAAGGCAGTAGTGGTTCAGGTGCGTACGCACAGGAAGAGTACGCGGTGCGACAGTGTTTTTGGGTGTGTGCCTACTATGGGAGTACGCGACGCGATAATGCATTTGGGTGTGTACTGTACGCAGTGCAGTAGAAGAAGCAGTGCGTGGTCACGCAGTGCAGCAGAAGGAGCTTTGCGGGTATACCCAGAGAAGCAGAGGGTGAAGTGCGTAGCAACGCAGGCCAGTAAAATGAAAACTGCGTATCTGACTTAAGATCTTCTGTTGACTGAATTTTTCTGTTGATAAGGTGTTCTGGGTTCAGTTTTGTTATTTTGATCTGGTTACTGCAGCTGACTGTAATTTATATGTACTTGATGATCATTTGATGTATATAGATCCAGTTTGAAAATTTATGAAAAGTGATCCTTGTAAGAAAAGAAGTAGGGGGTTGTAGCTCCCTTCCAGGAGAGACTGGAAAACGAGAGAGAGTTGTAGCTCTCTGCAGGTTGCAGCCTGCGTACTGGTAAAGGACTGCACCAGTACAAGAACATTGTAAAAGGAGTTTCTAATTTGAAAGAAGATAGAGACATATTGCAGCAGGTGGTTTTCACCCACATTGGGTTTCCACCTTATATCTGGTTTTCTTTGATGTGACTGTCTGTTTTCTTGTTCATGCTCATTATTTTATGGTATTGATATGAAAAAATAATTCAAAGTATAAATAAGGAAGATTTGGTAAAAGGACTAGATAATACTGATTCATCCCCCCTCTCAGTATTATTTTCAACACTACACTCGCGCCAATTGTCAAAACTACCTTTGTGCATGCCCCACCATCTCGCGGGTGTAGCGCGCAGTGCCTAATCCAAAGCTTGGAAGTGCTGCTTCTCTGGTTCATTCCCTCTCAAATGCATCTAAAAACACATCCACATCATTCACGCCATGATAAGTGGGCAGATGTTGTACCTTTGACGACACACAACATAGTGACCGGGTCATCATGTTATAGCTCAGTGTGGTTACTTCATGTAACTGATTCTGCCAACACTCTAATTCATCATCTGATTCTGAGTTGCAGGAACTGTCGCGATCCCATGTAATTTGGCCATCCTCTATCAGATTCACCCAATCTTGGTCTCATGCTGTTATTTTATATATGTAGTCCAAATCATCATCACTTTCGTAATCGCAGACTGGTTCAATATAGCGTGATCCTTTAGCAGGATCTAGGGGTACTATTATGCGAAGCAATTTCTTTTCAAATATCATCTTTCGATTCTTTAGATTGATTACCTTGTTCATGTCAGTAGCCCAATCAATGCCAAGGAGCATAGGGAAGGGGTTGCTGTCATCCACAATTTCTATTAGTTCAAAGTCAGCCAATGCACTCGCATCTTCAATATCTACAATTACTCCTTGCAGCTGTCCCAAGGGGATGATTTTCTGTTGATTTTCCATCCTTAACTAAATCGGAGACCACTACAGTGCAGGTTTCCCCATCTGTTCCCAAGTCTGCTTCAGAAAAACGTTTGCTTTTGACCCCAGGTCCAAAATAACTTAATCCATTTCATATTCTCCTATCTACATGGCCAGTCTCATCTCACGTCCTGCCCTTGCTTTATGCTTACCAATCTTCCATACCATGCGTGGTTCACCCGGAGTGTTTCTAGAGCATCTATTTATAAGGTCCTATAACCCCTTCACAGCCTTTCTATCATGCAACAACTTCATGTAGGTCTCTAGAAAGTTCGTAACCATAGAAGGGTCCATTTCCTAAACAATCTTATCCTAGCTGCCTGAGGTAGAGGCCTTAGTGAAGCTCTTCTTTGCTTCCATGAACGTTTCACATGCGCACTACAAATCAAATTCAGCCTCCTCCACCAGAGCTTTGTGAACCCATGCGCTCTCTTCAGGTTGTTTCCCCTTATCATCATCCATTCAATGCCACTTCGGAGCACTATATTCACATTTAGATCCTCTTCACGAGGCTCAACCCTCATCATCTACAAGTTTTGAGTCGGTTGCAGTGGTAGCACCCCTTTGTCACATATCCTCTCTATTAATGTAGGATAGTCCTCCATCTCATAATCAAACTGAGTAAAATATTTGCACAATGGACGCGTTGGGCTATTGCATTCATGGTCATATTGTCCTGGTCCTCCATAATTGTAATGGATCAGTTTTCCTTGACCTCTACCAGGTCCTCCTCTGCCTCGGCCTCATCCACGCCCTTGAAATCCTATTTGCACCATCCCAACGCTTTGGTCAGTAGGTCGCATTTATGCCTGAAAGTTATAGGCGGGTGTTTTGTCCATCATTAATTCATAACTTCGGTAGTTGTGCTCATCATGCCCTACCGACCTGTAGAAGTTGCACAACAGTTGTTGCGGTGTTTGTACAAACTTCTGCAACAAATGACAGTTATCAGTCTTATTTTTCCTTGCTACCTGACATATAGTGCACCACAATGCAGGTCTTGTGCTCGGTCCTGCTTGGGCTTCCAGCCTCAAAGACATTGATCCTTCTCCTGCAATATAGTTCGCAAATACCGGGTAGTGGTCTTTGTCATGCCCTTGACCTTTACATTTCAAGCACCATATCTCTTCACGCGCCTCTAACCAAATTATTTTGTCGTGCTTCAAACTTTGCATTTTGAGGCAAAGATTTTGCAATTGTGCATGGATTTGCGGAACCCTCAAATTTAGACTTGCATCGGTGTTTCATGCAGTATTATTGCAATCTCCAAGGCCTTTGCCTAAGTCGTAATCTTCTATTGTAAGAGTGCAACCCTTAGGTGAGGTAGGAGCGAACCCACAAACCACTCGCGGTGTTTTCCATCTGTGAAGTTCATATTAACTTCGTGGATTTTACACTTCAATCTCTGATCCAATTCTCAAGGTGTCTCACCTAGTTTCATCGTGATTTCCTTGAACCCCATAAACGACTGTGCCTCGGATTTAGTCCTACTGAACTCTTTATTTAGTGTGGTATGGATCTCTGCCAACCCAGCGTTTGGGTTATCATTAGAGTGCCTGATGTACCAAGTTAGTGCTTGATCCTATGAAGCACTAACTAATGTTTCCTTATTCATGTGATTGTTTGCGACAGCCTGAGCTTCCCATACAGCTTTTACGATGAAACAGAATTGGTCCGAGTCCTCTTTTCCCAAGCCCTTAAACAAAGGTAGCTTCACTGAACGTGGGTGAAGCCCATGTGGCGATGGTGGTGAAGGTGGAGGTGGTGTGGATGGAGGTGGTAGTCACAACAACCCTTGTTTTATCAACTTAACTACACTTCGCGAAGAAGCTTGCGCTACTCCCTCTTCATCACTCAAAGGAGGTGAAATCAGTGGGTTATACTCAAGACCCTTTCTTCCTTCGTTCCTGTAATTCTTTCCACTTCACATAGCTCTGAACATCAAGGTAGTTTCATAACCCGTTTTTCACACAATAACATCTTAATCAAAGTGTTTAAAGAATCCAAGTGCTTACCTCGCGGACCTTTGAAAAAGTGTCCCTCTGCCTCACTATAACTGAATGAGGTATCGACCACGAATTCAGTCACAAATCCTCCTATGATACGATCGAGCCAATGATTGATAGCACGGGTGATCTTATCCTCAGAGGCTTCCAGTCTCTGTACTAACTCTGGGGTCCAAACAATAGGACCGTCAAGCCTCCACCTTCCTTGGCTATACGCTAGCTTTGCAATCCACTCGTATAACTCCACTAGAAAGGAATAGAAAAATATCTCATGGATTTCTATATACAGGTACCTGTCTAGCCATTGTTGCTTTGTCAGTCGTGGATTTCTATGCTCTTGCACTGCGAATTCATGGATCTTTCTATCCAACCAGTCTTCGATCTATTTCATAGCTGGCTTCCAGTGATACGACATCACACATATCTCATGTAGATTCTAGTCCCGAAAACGGAACCATTTGTTGGCTTTGTGGGCCCTGACCTAGGTTCAGCGTTAGTTAGCTAAATAAATCCCTACACTACTGGCCCTTTCGGCATTAGCCCGCAGAGCGCGGATAAAAATCTCACCCGAAGTAGTATGGGGCGATGCTGGAACCAAGTTTCTACACCCTAAGATGGTCGTGATGTCAGTTTATTCCCTCTGCCCCTACTTTCGCACAGGTTGCTAGGCCTTAGGGATTTGTTAGTCTAATTAGAACCAGTAAACAAAGGATCTTTGCTTATAGAACACCCTTTATCACTAGCCATTACTATGAGTTACATCTTCCTTTCAGATGTTAGGTTGATGCAAAAAGAATTGGCTCTGATACCAATTATTGAAAACTAGGCAATTACTAAGGGGGGGGGGGGGGGGGGGTGAATAAGTAATTATGTCTTTTATATGAAAAATGTCAAATTATTTTAATATATTTTTAGCCTTTCTTTATAATTAGTAGAATTATATCAGTGTTCAAAAATTAACTATGAATTCATAAGTAAACACACAAGAAAGACATTTATCGCATGTAGACACCAGATATAAGTGGAAACCCATAAAGGGAGAAAACAACAATTCTTTTGTTGTGATGTAAAGGCAAGCACCAACTTTGTCTTTTACATTAATTTTGTAGGCTTCTACCTATAGGAGGCTTCAACCTTTCTTTTCTTCTACAAGATATAACTTGTTGGGAGAACTCGCTCCCTCTTTTACAAACTCCAACTTGCTCTTTTTCAGGCTATTACCTGAGAGGAGACACCAATCCCTTGAAAAGATTAAATATTTACTTTGTTGATTTATTTGGTCTTTGAATTATGAGTTCCTCCTTATCTTTATTCTATAGTTTGTTTATGCTCCTTTACAGGTGCCTATCTCTTTCTCTTTCTCTTCAATTTTGGTTCACTACTACTCTTCTTCCTCTTCTTTCTTTTTAAAACAATTCATGAACTAGGTCTCACAAATTTCAATCAGCTAACAATTTTGCCATCCATAAATGCATCATTTTATACACATAACTCTCATTGACTGTTTGTATTATAATGCAAGGATTTGAAGAGGTTTAGTTTGTCTTACCATCTCCAAATAGTCCGTTCATTTCAAATCCTTATCAACGTTGTTGTATTTTACTCAAAATCAAATCGATATTTGAAGTGGAAATAATAAATATTATCAAATGATGTGTAACTTCCAAATTGCCTACCAATACTTTGCCTTCATCACTAGTTGGTCAAGGTGTTTTCACTCCTTTGGGTCAACACAATGACTCATTTTCTCCAGCACTCCAATATAAGCATATTCTTCTCACCTCGGTTTTAGTTTGAAAAGGGAGGTTTGGATTGCTCTAAATTTGGGTCAGACTCTTTCCACATACTTTCTCTTGGTACAGATTCAGATCTGAAACATGCTACAAGATTTTCCTTTAAACATTGATATAGATATATAGGGTTCCAAATCACTAAATGTAGTGATCTACCTAAATCTTTGAGCTTTTCTTGCTAGATTAGATTTACTTTAGAGTCACTCCTTGTGCATGATTCAAGAGATATATCACTCCATCGCTAGGAACAACACCTACTACAAGTGTTGGTATTTATGACAACATGTATCATGGACCTTTGTTTGGTTGTAGATTTCCCAGAGAGATGTCTTGCTTATAAAGGTGTTGGACTACTTTCATCATCTATTGTATTAATAAAATACTATGATCATGTTTATGTTCCCTGAGAGGTGTCTTATTTGCAAAGGTGCTAGACTACTTTCATCATATAACATATTCATGGAAGGCTCTGAACTTGTTTATTTTCCCTAAGAGATGTCTTGATTACAAACAAATTGATTACTAGCTCTCCACTTACTTGGCACCTGAGAATGACCATATATAGCCATATTGAATTGACATGATTTACATTGACAAAAGTATTAAAAATTTGGTCTATATTTGTTCCATGGGTAATTGATAATTAGCGGATTGAATCCTCAAACACTTTGTATCCAAATTGATTGGGGTATTATGCACCACTAAAAAGAAAATTGAACTCCTTTGTTGGGTTGATATTTCCACAGGTTATCATAATGAATTGCTTAGGTTAATTGATGGTTTAACTCCTATTTGGTATTGATCCTTTATTCCTATGCAACTTTCAGACCTAAGTGTCTCTCTCATTTATTCTTGTAGGAGGAAGAGACTCACTTGGAGTTTTCTCAATGATCCATTGATAGTTACCTTGACCAATGTCATATTGAAACAATGCTTAATTCTTACCAGACAATCTATTGGAATTTTAAAAAGACTATGGGACAACTGTTGATTTGAGAGCCAAAAACTTATGAACTTCTTTTTGAAACTTAAGCTTGACATCAATGTAGGTTTTAGATTAATGAAATGGAGTATGTCCTTGGAGGAATTATTATCAGCTTCCAGAGTGCCATTATTTCCTTTAATATTGTTACCCATGTTATCTTTATATACCTCATTATACTTATACTCAAATTTATGGAATAGATCATTCATGAGGTCATAGGTGGAAAGACTATCGAGGGTTTTGTCATATGTGCTTCTAATGCAAAATTCGAAAATGGAATCAAGGTCACCTTCATTAGTCTCTGCATTACAATCATTTCTTTTCGTTTCATTTGTACCCCATGTAGACATGGGAGAATCTACAGAGATTAAAAGAAAAATTGCTACAGGTCCTACATATGCTAACTCAGATTGGAGCCTTGTTTATGTTTCGGATTGAAACAAAGTAACCCTCATATACTTCTTAAACTAATATTGATTACCTGTATCAAGATGAGGATGATAAGCATAAGAATTGTGAGGATGATACCAGTGCTAATGTGGGCTTATTCTTGTTAACTAAATTTTGACATCAATGCAAGATACAACATCAATGCCAAGGCCTTCAACAATTACATCAATAATGAGCACTTTTGTCCAATTAAAACATCAACTTTCCATTCTTTAAGCAAAATGTAACACAACAAGGAACTTGCTGGTGAATTTGTACAAAGATTTGCAATTTGGGGCATCCAAATAATAAGTGTCTATGTATTTAAATTAAGGGGATTGGAAGAAAAAAGATGTTGTGCACCAACTCATGAAGGAAATGGAGATAGAGATTGGGTATTAAGAATTGTTAATAATCATATTTTATTGATTATTTTTTTTAAAGTTATCCAAAAGTTAGAAATCTATTATAAAATCTTAGGAATTTTATCACCTCACATATGTATATTTTATATTTTGTTTTGGAAATATACATTTTATTTTTTGAATTAGATGAAACATTCCAACATGTGATAATAAATTATTTAATTTAACTAAACTTTTTCATAACTTGAGTGGCATATTCTCAAATAAATTGCTGCAAATTCTTCGCTCCAAGAAAAAATCACAGGTGAAATTCATCAAATTTTAGCGAAAAAGGGTGGAAATTCTGCAAATAGATGGAAATCACAAATGAATGAATTCCAACGTACTGTACTTTCAAATCTCGTGAGAAGAAAAAGCACAATATGATCAGATTTTGATTGAAAATGTTTTGATGTGACTTGGACCTGAATGTAAATAAATTAAAGAAATCCTCATTGACTTTGACTTGACTTGAGTTGGGTGGAAAGTTTTTTCAATGAGAGAAAATCCACAATATTCTAAAATTTCTATGATAAAAATGGTATCGCTGTTGGAAAATTGATGCAACAGAAATGCCCGAATTAAGTAATGGTTGCAAATTCTTGCAAATCGCAAATGGAAATTTAGGCGGAAGGATTGCCCGACAAAGAAAATGTGTGTAAACTGCCCAATTAAATAGGTGCAATTCTCAATAGCAATGAAATCGACAATTTTATCAAATTCCAATTCTTAACCTCAAAAATTGCCCAAGAATAAATTTAAGAGTACGTAGAAAGAGAAATGGAGTCCGGACTGATTTCACTGGACTCGATTTAAATGGGGTTGTAAATTCGAGTTAAGTTTATAGTAAATAAAACTGAGGGTGAGGGTGAGGAATTTGAATAGAGATGATGGATAGAAAATTAGTAATTGTTAGATCTCCGCTATTTTATTTTTAGGGTTAAGTTTTTTTATTAAGTGTTTTTTTGGTTCCTTTTATTTATTATTTTATTCTCATTTTAAATAGTTTTGACTTGTTCTTTTCAATAGTCGTCTTTGATAATAATTATGATAACAAAATTGATTAATTATTTAATTAATTTAATATAAATTAATTGTAACTTTGAATTTTGATTTTGATATTGATTTATTTATCATTTATTTGGGGTAATTTTCTCTTATTGTTTTGGTTAAATTTGACCCAAGTTATTATTTTTTGGAATTTTTAATTGAATATTCAGATCTATTCTTATTTTTAATATTATTTTTATTGGATTTAAACTAATCGTTTCAAAGGCTAGGGTGGACGAATAAAGCCGGTGTAAATGTTGTGAGATTGTAAGGCGCGATCCTTTAAATATGGTGAGGTGTCGGTATTTAGTTGATCGTATTAATCTAAATTTACTGGCACACAAGGATGAAAAAATTGGGAAGAATTTCGTATTTCCCAACCAAGCAACCATGTAATTCCTCTCATTCATTCAATGCAGAGCCTAAGAAGTTTAGGAAAGAATGGGAAACATGGTTTTAACTCCTATACTATTTTGGAATTCTTTTATATTATTAGAGCTTGTATGAACTTTACCAATGGTGGAATTATAGTATTGAATACATAGAAGCTTGATCTTTCCATGAGTAGGTGTTGAGGCATTATTTGATGTGACTCAGTGAATTGTACAAAATATAAATAAAATCCACCTCGTAACCTCCAATGATAAAAGTCAAGATGAAGATGTGGGCATTGGTGTAATGATTCATTTGGAAACTTTATTGTCTTCTAGCTCTTGATCTTTTGTTCTCAACTAAAGGAAATATCGTCATAATTATGAGAATTATTATTTTTTACACAATAGGAGAAAGGCAATTGGAATGTTGAGTTTAAATATAATTAGTTATTTATTTAATATTTATTTAATATTTCTAATGAAATAAATTTAGTTATTTTTATTTATTTTTATTTATGATAGTAAAAATAAATGGGTAATGTTTTATAATATATAGGAACAAAAGCAAAGTTGAAAAATGTAGTAATTTGTTCTGTCCACACGCAATACTCTCAAAGTAGGGGAGGTAAAAATTGAAGGGATTCAAATATATATGTGTTTTTTGTAGTTAAGACTTCTGTGATTCATAATAATTTTAATAACATCTTTAGGAAAAATCACATAAGAGATATTCTCGTCAATGGTTTCGAACCAGCCAGTGTGGTTCATCTTCACGACAAGATGAGGAGCCAGATCCAGGCAATGAAATAAATAGATGTAGAGAGTTGCTAACTAGTCGTTAAGAGTAACAACTAGTTTGACCAAGGGCAGAAATAAGTCAGGGCTTTGACCAGAAAAGGTAAGGGAATCTAATTAAATAATTTAATTTTTTAATAAAATAATATTATAATAGTTGATTTAATAAAAATAATTATTTTTATAAATTTTTAATAACCCCTTATCACCCCTATAATGAATAATTATTAATATAAATATTCTAAATATATTAATTAAAATGGTTCCAACGTATTCAATATCCCCAAATATTAATTAGTAAAGAAAATAAGTTAGATGAGTCATAAAATAAATAATAGTGATTAATATAATATAAAGTATAAAAAAAAATAAATAATATTAAAAAGCAATAAAATATGAGAGCAAATAACCAATATTAAAAGATGATTATAAATAAATAATAAATATAATAAAATAGAGATACTAAAAAAAATAAAACAAAATAAGTAAATAAACAAAAAAATTAATCATATAAAATATCTTATATATGGGAAGAAAGCACAGGAATCCACCATCTGCTGAAACTCCAACCATCATCCTATTTAAATTCATAGGTCTCTTTTCAATTTCTAAGGCTTCCCTAAATTTACGATGATGAAAATGGTCGATCCTCACAATGACCTTAGCCTCTTCAATGCAAATGTGATGATTGATTTTTTCTGCATGCTCTACCAAAGCAGAGGAGTGAGACCTTCCATGCTTGATGTTGACAGCATGTTCACAAATCCTTTGGTTTATTGATCGACTAGTCTCCCCAATATAAGGAGTTCCACAGGAACAAGGAATTATGTAAACACCCTTCCCATCCTTAGGGTTAACCGGGTCCTTAAAAGAACGAAGAGAACTCCGAATAGTGTTAAGGGGTCTAAAAGAAGAATGAATCTTATGTTTCTTCAAGATCCTAGCGATTTTATCTGTGGTTCCTTGAATAAAAGGAAGATGAACTCCAGAAGACCAATCCTTGGGATCAATCTTACTCTTAGGACCTTTTTCAGCATTTAGAAATGCCCTAAGGCCTTGAGACCTACTATAACCATTCTTATTAAAAACTT
>APFE030172202.1:7865-22590 GCA_000404065.3 Pinus taeda
AACAACTTCATCAACTTTTGCACTGAGAATGGAATTCAAATGCAACATATTGTTCCATATACTCCACAACAAAATGGTGTAGCTGAAAGGAAGAATCGCACCTTAAAGGAAATGGCTAATTGTATGCTTCAATCTAAAGGACTTAATCTTAATTATTTGGCAGAAGCAATTAACTGTGCAAATTACATAATAAATCGCACTCCTACTAAGGTTTTAAAGAATATCACTCCAGAAGAAGCATGGAGCTCAATTAAACCAGATGTAAGTCACTTTCGTGTTTTTGGAATTGAAGCATGGGCCAATATTCCAGATGAGAAACATAAAGCTTTAGAACCTAAGAGTGAAAAATGTATTTTTGTTGGATATTTTGTAGATGTCAAAGGATATAAACTTATTCCACTTAAGTCCAAAAATGTTATCATTAGAAGAGATGTAAAGTTTGCTGAAAATATATTGGCCTACGAGCCTAGTTCAGCAAATGTTCCACCTCTCTCTATCTCTTCTACTTTTGAACATATTTCTTCTTCAGATGATGAAAGTGAGGATGAAAATCCTCCCCCACCTTCTCAGGATCCTCCTTCAGCTCCTCCACTTCCAAAATGGGTCCGTGCCACTTGGGATGCAGCAGGTGATCTTGCCAGTGATCCTACAGATCATCACCGTACACGTTCTCAGTTCGATAGAGCCTCTTCTTTACTGGTTCAAGCCTCAGCGAATTATGATCTTGACACCTTTGCAGAAGCTTCAAGCCATCTAGATTGGGACACAACTATGAATGAAGAATATCGTTCATTATTGGCAAACGATACATGGGATCTTCTTCCTCTACCAAAGGGATGAAAACTTGTTAGATGCAAATGGGTTTACAGAACCAAGTATGGACCAGATGGGAAAGTTGATAAACATAAAGCTCATATTGTTGCTAAGGGTTTTTCACAAGTTGAAGGCATTGACTATACTAAAACCTTCTCCCCTGTTGCCAAAATGAACTCTGTCCGCCTTGTTCTTTCCCTTGCTGTCTCATTCAAACGGGAAGTCCATCATATGGATGTTAAATCTGCCTTCTTGCATGGTGACTTGCATGAAGAAATCTATATGGAACAACCTATTGGATTTATACAAATAGACTCTAGTATTTTATGTCAGCTTAAGAAATCCCTTTATGGTCTCAAGCAAGATCCTCAGGCTTGGTACGCCAAAATGGATAGATTTCTTTTAGAATCTAGCTTTTCTAGGTGTCATTCTGACAATACTGTCTACACCAAGAAAGTGGGCAAGTCTCTTATCATTCTTGTTCTTTATGTTGATGATCTTATCCTCACTGATAGTGATCCCAACCTTATCAACCATGTGAAGTCTAGCCTTAAAAAGAATTTTGAAATGACAGACTTAGGACACTTGCATTATTTTCTCGGTCTTCAAGTCTTGCAATCCAAGGAAGGTATTTCCCTTTCCCAATCCAAGTATGCCTATGATCTTCTACGCCATTTTCACATGGAAGACTGTAAGCCAGCTCCTTCTCCCTTTCATTCTGGAGTCAAACTTTCAATCATTTGTACTTCCCCTAAAGTTGATTCTACCTTATACCGTCAACTTTTAGGAAAACGTTTGTATCTAACCCATACACGTCCTGACCTTTCCTTTGATGTTGGCCTTGTTGCTTGGTTTATGCAAAACCCATGTGAAAGTAATTTGAAAGCA
Source organism: Pinus taeda (assembly GCA_000404065.3). Taxonomy (NCBI): domain Eukaryota; kingdom Viridiplantae; phylum Streptophyta; class Pinopsida; order Pinales; family Pinaceae; genus Pinus; species Pinus taeda. The sequence continues at coordinate 9,567 of APFE030172202.1, forward strand.
TCTAAAAGAATACTTCATTATGTTCGAGGTACCGTTCAGTTTGGAATTCATTATAGTGCCGAAGCATCTCCTTTATTGGTTGGTTTCACTGATTCTGATTGGGCTGGTGACCCTGATGATCGGAAGTCTTGCCGGTTATGTGTTCACTCTTGGTTTAGGACCTATTACATGAGATTGCAAGAAACAAGGTGCCATTTCTCTTTCTTTAGCAGAAGCAGAGTATCATGGTGCCGTAGAAGCTAGTAAGGAAGCCTTGTGGCTTCATCAGATCCTATCAGAGTTTGGCTTTCAGTAACAGCATCTGACTACACTTTGGTGTGATAATCAAAGTGCCATTCAACTATGCAAAGATCCAGTTCAACATCAGCGTAGCAAACACATTGAAATACACATGCACTTCATTAGAAAGCTCATTCATGACCATGTTCTTGAAGTGCAATAATGTTCAACAGATGATCAAGTTGCAGACATCTTTACAAAGGCTCTCACAAAGGCGAAGTTTACTAAACTTCGATTTATGGTTGGAGTTTAGGAAGTTGTCACTAAGGGGAGATAGGCTTTAGTGCCTCCTTCCTTCTCCTATTGTGTCATATTTGTAAATCCTTCAATCCTATCCCAAGTTGTTCTTAAGGGGGGATGTTAGGATATTACGACACATAGGAAATAGTTAAGTATAACTTGGTCTAGTATGGAGTTAGGTAAAGTGTGTTTCTTTACTATGTACTTTTGTAACTTACAATATGATGGTCACAAGATGTAGTGATCCGAAGGTTCATTCTCTCCTCGGTATTACCGACACTTGATCTGTGGCTTAACACCCGATTTTTCCATGATCTCTATCTAAAGAGCATGGAGGGTCATTTGTAGGTTAACTATTCATGAGAGAAGCTTGAGTAAAATTTCATTCTTTTATTAATAAATTGCCTAAAGTGGTTGTGTTGGCTCAGGCCGTGGACTGTTTCCCTCTTTGAGGGTTTTAACCACATCAAAAATACTGGTGCATTGATCTGTGATCTATTTGTGAGCAGTGTCCTTTGGTGTTCTATCTGAGGAACTTACCCTGTAAATTCCTACAACTTAGGTGACAAAATAACATCAGAATGCCATTTGATTGTTGAATACAAATGATGAATGAAGAAATATTAAATAAGTCATAGACGATATTTTGTTTAACACGAGATATACTATCCGTGACATTGGGAGAAGTTATAGATAATATGTTGTTTTATATAGAAACTACTATCTCTAACTTAGAAGAATCGCAGAGATGGGAACTTCAAGTATAAGGGCACTCTTTAAGGAATTTAAGTTTATTTACATAGGAAAATAAAGACCTACAACTTCAATTACTATACTCAAAGGAAGAAAACATAAGATGACACATAACAAAGAAGACACAAAATCATTCCCATAAATGTATGGAAAACTTATGATTCTTCATTAATCAACAATTGTACTAAGAATTCAATAGCTTAGTCTCCAGATTCTCCAAAATTCAAACCCTTTATCTGTAAATTTTCCTCTTTTTATATATTATAAGACAATTCATGTTCACCAAAAATGTCAAACTACTTAACTATTTTCCTAATTTTCTAGAGTAAAAATTATTATAGAACATTACACAAAGGGTAAAAGACACCTCATTTTAGGGAACATAGAATAACAGGAAGTAACGGAAGTTAGAAGATGCTAATGACAGTTAGATTTTTGGCTTTGTTTCTTGGCTATTGATGAAGTCTCTGTAGATGCTTTAGTAATGATTAAACTATTTTAATCATAATAAATTCTATTTGACTCAAACCCCGTGCATGGACCTGAGCTTACGTATGTCTCGGGCACGTTTTGACTGGCCAAGACACAACAAAACCTGACCAATCACCTTTCTTTGAAGTTTTATTCATTTCCTACTAATTCTGATTATCTCAATTAAACAACAGAATCAACTATTTTACGCGAAACATTAGTTTGCCATGGAACTGAAAAGACTTAACATTTTGATTCATAAACCCATCGGGTTTGCCTTAACTATGTGTGAGTTGGCCGATCATTCATTCAATCAATGGTCTAATCCTTCAAAAATCATGATATTTTAAACCCATTTGAAATAAATCTTATCAAGTCCGCCTGTTCAACGCTCCGTTGACTCCCATACGGACCCAATGAGAAATATATACCACCAGTTAATAATCTATCAGGTTTGACTTTAGCACTAAAACCTGATCATTTCTTCACCCGATATCCGTTGGATCCCATATTTTTGGATGGATAGCTGAGATTTTCCTAGAATTCATCAAGTTTAAACTATGTTTGATATATTGTAGTGTCCGATAAGTTACCGCCCGATAGCCATTGGATCTATGGCCTGTCGATCAAGCGGCCCAGATCTTCTCGCACAGACACCGTCGCATCGAATCTTCGAAACAAACCTATTCAAGTTAAATTTTATGATTACCATTAGATTTGCGGCTTGTCGATCAAGTGGCCCAAATCTTCTTGAAGGTTTACATTCAAAGCCATCCCGTCAATCAAACAAAATACTTCATTTCTTTTAGACTTTGTGGGGTAAAGAATATAAGGGAACTACATTGAGGTTGAACCCTCGCAATGATTCTAAGCCACATGTTGTGGTCAACCATGCTCACGTCATGGTCAACTGTGGAGGTTGAGCCTTTATTAACCTTTGTGCTTATTATTTCCCTACATCACACCTCATCATACTCATCAAGCTCTCGCTTGATCATGCCTCTTAAACCTGCATGACCTTTAAACAATGGTTTGATTTTTATTTCTTTTTGTGATAAAACTGAAAATAAGATGAAAATATCAATGGAAGCTACAACATCTGGCTCCACTTGGGGATAGTGCTTTTGCCACAGGAGCACTAAGAACCACATATTAGTTCCTTCACCTCGGGCATGGAGTCATATACTACAACCAATTCACATTCTATGGCATTTGTACACTGAATGCACTCCATTATATACAATGATAAGATGCTTATGCTTTAGAACTGGAAGTAATGCTTGAGATACTGCCCATTGACATGTAGTTGTAGAGTTTCTCCATCAATATTCTCAAGAAGGAAGTGTTATTGGACCTTGCTTCAACAATTCTAAAAGGACCGTACTAGAGAGGATCAAACTTCCCATGCTTACCTTTATCCTCTCTTCTAGTATCCCATCTTAATATTAGATCTCCAACTTTAAAATCAATCTCCTTGGCTTTTATGTCAAAAATACTTTTCATCTTCGATTGATACATAATCAAGTTGTCTCTTACCTTGTCCCTGTTCTCACTTAGCTCCACTACTTTATTCATTCTTCTTATCAAAGCATCGGGTTCTTTTTTCACCTCTGGAATCATTGCAATCATAGGCTACACAAGTTGACTTAGAAACAAAGCCTGAGTTCCATACACTAATTCAAAAGGTGATTTTCATGTAGATCTTCTTGTAGTCACTCTAGTAGCCCATAGAGAAAACTTTAACTTAGAATCCCAATCTTTTTGGTTATCTACAATAGTTTTCTTAAGGATCTTCATCAAAGTTTTGTTACTGGATTCAGCTAATCCATTTCCCTGTGGATGGTAAGTTGTTGAATGAGATAAAATAACATTATACTTTTGACAAAAAGAAATAAATTACTTGAATTAAATACTTGAGCATTGTCTGTTATAATTTTGATGGGGCATCCAAATCTGTTGAAAATGTTCTCCTTTAAGAATTTCATCACCACCTGATCATTTTCCCTCTTAGTAGGTATAGCTTCTACCCACTTGGTGAACTAATCAGTAGCTGTGAGAACCCACTTGTGTTGTCCACTTGAAGGTGGGTTAATCTCTCCAACAAAGTCCAATCCCCATTATCTGAATGGTTCCTCTATGAAGATTGGGATCAGAGGTAAGGAATCTAACCTCTTCTTCTCAACAAAAAACTAACACTTCTGACAACTTTTGACAACTTGAATGTATCACCAAATAAAGTAGGCCAATAAAAATGTGCAGTAACTTTCCAACTATAATGTCCTCCACATAACCATTCATGATGATCTTTGATTGCCTCTGTAAACTCATCCTCTATTAAACATAGCAAGAACATTCCTATAGGATCCTCCCAGTATAATCTGCCTTCCACAATCACATATGGTTGTGCTTTGATCTTTAAGGGTCCACACATTGTTTTATCCAAGGATTGGGGATAGGAGAGATAACACAAATAATGAATTATATGCTTGTACCATCTTGAAAATAAAAATTTATACCTGATCTTCATACCTGGATCCTTCATTTTATTTAGTTGTTCCTTCATCCATAGGTGTTAGCAAGTTGATGCCCAATGCCTGAAAGTTTGATTCTGTCATCATTTTTTCCAATCCTTTCCCTTTCCCCAACTTTGTGGGTTTTATATCCAAGTCATACTCTTGAATCTTGGCTATCCATTTTCCTCTTTTGCCTTCTACATCTCCCTGTACTAGTACATATTTTACTGTAGCATTTGGAACATAGGCAATGATCTGTGACTGCAGCACATAAGTTCTAAAGGCTTTTAGGGCTTTTACTAAAGCGTGCACCTGCTTTTCAAGAATATTATACTTCAACTTAGCATCCCTAATAATCTTACTAAAGAATGAAATAGGTTGTTCCTTCTCTTCATCATTCTTTTGTAGTAAGACAATAGCTATTGAATTTGGTGATGCAAATGAAAAAACTTGGAAAGGCTTTTGATAATCAGGGCTGATTAGGACTGGAGTTGCTTGCAATGCTTCTTTAATCCTAGAAAATGATTCTTTAGCTTCCCTGGTCCAATGCACTTCATTCTCCTTCTTCAACATATTAGTAATTTATTTTACAATTTCTCCATAACTAGGCACAAATCTCCTCAAGAAATTTATTTTTCCCAGGAACTTTTGAATATCCTTTTTACTCCTTGGCAGTGGTATCTTTTGCACAACTTGTACTCTTGCTGGGTCTATCTTCACTCCATCTCTAGAAACAATATGCCCCAATATTTTTCCCTCTTCTAGAGCAAAAATGGATTTCTTGGGATTTAAGGAAAGCCCAAATCTTCTACATTTTTCAAAATTCTTTTTCAGATGGTCTAGATGTTCTTCATCAAACTTTGAGAAAATAGTGATATCATCCAAATATATTACTACAAATGTATCTCCCACAAAAGCAATGTCCATAGCCCTCTTAAAAGTAGCACCTGTGTTCATCAACCCAAAAGGCATTCTGGCATACATGAAGGTCCCCCAAGGTGTTATGAATGTTGTCTTCTTCTGATCTTGTCTATCCACAACCATCTGGTTATACCCATAGAATCCATCCAACATTGACATTCTAAAAGATCCTGTTACCTTCTGTAGCACATGATCCATCTTAGGCAACGTATAATTATCTTTCAAGGAAGCCCTATTGAGATTTCTAAAGTCCACACATAACCTTATCTCTCTATTTTTCTTTCTTACAGGCACTAAATTAGCCACCCAATTAGAGTATCTAAGTGGAACTATTATTTTGGCATCAAGCAATTTTTTGACCTCTTTTTCAATTGATGGTAGAAGCAAAGGATTTATCTGTCTAAGCTTTTGTTTAAAGGGCTTAATTCCCTCCTTCAAAGGGATCTTGTGCTGAATAATATTTACATCGTATGTTTTGAGATCCTCATAAAACCATGCAAAGACATCAACATAGTCCTTGAAAAGTTTAATATATCTCTCCTCATAATTAGGTGAAACTTCACTGAATAACTTGACTAGCCTGGGTTTCTCCTGGGTTCCAATATTATGATCCTGAATTTGTTCATCTTGTGAAATTTTCCCTGAGTCAACAACTACTTCATTGGGGTTAAAAATCCTTTCAATAGGGACAAGACCCTATGGCAGAATATTATCTTTCAATTGAAAAACATTTTGATTAGCTATTGAATATTTTAAACCACTACCTTCTGCCACTTTTTCTGTTTCATCTTCATCCTGATCAATTTTTGTTCCTTGAAATTCTTCAACCATAGTCAGAAACTCTTTAATATGCTGATCATATTCAAAAACTTGTCAATATTTAACATTATCATGAACAGAAGGTCTGTGCCTCATTTCTACCTCATATCTTAGTTTTGGATTAATAGGAGGCCTGAAAGTACTAGCAACCATAGCTAATGAATTTGCTAATTTGTTCCCATGCCTTGGAATAAATTGAATATTAAAAGCTTCGAAAAAATTCTCAACCAAATCCCGGACTTCATTCCTATATGCCCTAAGCCTAGGGTGTTTTGTTTGACAATGATTTTTTATTTATTTGATAATTAACTCTGAATCTCCAAAAGTAGAAATTGACTTAATTCCCTTATGTTTAGCTGCTTTCATAGAAATAATCAAGGACTCATATTCTTCCACATTTTTTGTTGCTTCAAACTCTAATTTAAAGGAAAAAGGGAACATATTACCTCCAGGTGCAATCAGGAGAAAACCAACACCTATTCATTCCTTGGAATAGGCTCCATCAAAGAAGCATTTCCACATTCCTTCAGTTTTCGGCTCTGTATTTACACAAGCTGAAGTAAGCTGCCTTTGGTTATCTTCAGCCAACTTTTCATTATCATGCAGCATGAAGCAAGCAAAGTCATCTTTCTCCTGGCTATATACAGGTGAATTAATTTATCCATTCTTTGTAATTGTTTTTACAAATCTAGCTTCTCTGTACAAACTCCTCTCATCCCCACCAAAAGTTAGTATAACAACATATGTAAAATCTAGTTTCAAGACACCACCCAATTTAGCCCCCCATGACCTAGATAGCAACATTCCAAATCTAGCATGGATATTTGATACTACTACTTCCATGACCAAGCTTCTAGCTAGAATCTAGGCTAGTGACACTAACAGATCCTTAATGATCCCTAGACACTTTAATTTGATTGAATCAAAAGAGTACGAGTCTCTACAGGGTTTGGTAACTTGTACATTTAGTTGCTTCATCACTGACAATGGCATAAGATTGTGTGAAGCTCCTGAATCAAACATACAATTATGTAGGAGGAAATCATGGATCAATAAGGAAATATAAAAAGGAGGTGTTGAAGAATCTACTTCCTCTACATGTGGACCAAAAACCACTTCTGCTTTATCTTCCTGCAAATTTACAGTGTCATTTATATTCACATTTTCTTTTAAATTATTAAACTCAACAATCTCCATCTGATAAGCTAGTGTTTTTTCTAATTATGTAAGGGGAACTTGAATCCTTACCTTCTCCAACTATTTAGTAAGACTGAACAAATGACCCTGTTTAGCATTCTTTTCATTTCCATCTTCTCCTTTCTTCATGACTAAAATTACTTGGGGAATTGAAACAAGCTTCTCCAAAGGAATTTTTCCACTTTGGTCTTGAGAAGACTCACCTTGAAGTATTTGTGTCTTGCCATTTACATTATATTGTTGCTTTCCTTTATTTATTGGTTTTGTAGGCTGAGATTCTTCTGGAGCCTTTGGTTAGGAAGTTGGAACTTGTTGCTCACCTTCATTTTCTTGACTTCTTGATCTTTTCCTTGATCTCAAGTCATATTTCTTGTGTAGTTCTGCCTTCATAAAATCAGAGAATTTCTTCCAATATTCATCAATTTCATTTTCATTATAAATAACATTTGTTTCAGCATATTCATACTCTTCTCCTTTAACACCAAGCTCATCTTCATCTACTGCATATAATGTAGAAATTTGATCTTCATGGTCCCTAGGGTGCTCAAGTACTTCACTAGGATTTGCCTCTTGTTGTGGCCACCAACAACCCCCCTCTTCGTTTGATATTAGCAAATAACACCAAGCAAATGGGGACCCTTAATAAAAAATCCAAACAAACATTTTATGAAAATTTTTGTATTCAACTCTTTATCGCATCGCGAGAAGAGAATGAAACGTTTTCTTATGAGCATAATAAACTGCGAAGAAGCGACGCGAAATTCATCGCATCGCATTCATTATGAAGCGCTGTTAAATGAAAAAACTTAAGAAATCTCCGACGGCCGATATGCAACATCGCATATCGCAACATTGCGTAAGCAACACACAATGATTGAATGACTAAACGCGATCTGCGATGCTACGATCTGTGATGCTGCGATCTACGATAAATGCGATTTGCGAAAATTCGCAATCATGATTTTCTGCGATGACACATCTCGACGATGCAATCCGTGATGCTGCGATGTGAATCGCAGAAATCACCCATCGCGAATTTTCCTCGGCGCAGTATTCAAGGAAAGCTTTCCATAAACCAAAATTGGGTGCGTGCCTTAAAAGAAATTAATGATTGTACGCCAAAGTATTCAGGAATGACAGTTTTGTGTTTTTTTTCGAAGAGTCAGTTCGCTATGGGTGTCATGATTATGCATTCATAAGAGCTTAAAGCTTTCATGTAAATCTTTATTATCATTACTCTTTTCCTTTGCATAAACTGTAAGACAGGAAATAACATGAAGCAATGTGCAGGAAACATCTAAGGAAAAGGGGAAAGCGTCAATGATCGGAGAACAGAGAAGAGATCCCTTCAGAAATGAATGCCGCATGTGACAGGACCACAGATTCCAGAGTATCACTCAACAGATGTTGACGTAAATAGGCCATCTAAAGCTTAGAGTCAAAGGTGCACAAAAGCAGCATGTTTACAAAAGACCCTGAAGCTTATGCCCGGTAAAGCAAAGAAGGAAAATACACCAGAAAAGCCCGGAACAAAGAACGGAGGCAGTTTTCGATGCAGAAAATTGGTCAGAGAGTAAAGTCCCTAACTTGTTCAGTCATTCGCAAGGCCAGAAACCGAAATAGCAAAAGCAGAATCAGTTTGAGAGAAATTTGAGTTATTACTAAGTATACACGCAGTGAATACACCCAGCCGGAGGAAGATTCTCGAAAATATCTTCTAGTTTACTAGAAAGTGGTGCCAACGCTTGTTATTTCTATTTTCATAGCTCAAACGAAAGCGGAAGGCGACCAGTCGACTCTTCCCAGACGAATGTTGCATGCTTGCAGCATTAAGGAGCTAATACAGAAATGGTTCGGAATTAGATTCAATTTTTAGAAATAGTTTTGCTTTATCAGAAGGGCGGTCATTTAAAACCGTATCCTAAATTTATGTAATTAAGTTAATTAATTAGCAGTATTTAAACCCTTCTCACGCATTTAGAGAAGGGTCTAGAAATTTGTCAAGAACTTGTCCTCGGAACATGCACCTCTGCACCCTCAGAGGAGGTTTTGATGAATGGATGGATTGAGATTTATTAATGTTTGCATGTGATGTCTGCTATTGATGTTGCACTTTTGTACTCTTAGTAGATATTAGAACAAGTAGAGATAAATCATTTTTGCTTGAAGCTTATGAGTAGGATTAGTCATAAATGGTACTTTTATCTCTTGGCCATTTCTGCTTATATTCTTAAAGTGATATACAGCTTTCAGCTGTTTATATGTTATTGCATGAATGTATGAGTTACCATTTGGCACTTCTGTACGGTGGAGCCATTTATTTATGTCTGATATATGAATAACTTATTATGCGATATGTTGTTCACAACTGTTTTGCCTAACGTCTTATGCAAAGTGGTTTATCTTAATTGATTTCTATTCTTATAATAACTTAATGATCTTTGTTACCAGTTATTGTTTGAAATCTCTTTAGATCGCATAATAGGAGAAATACACCCCGGGTTAGCATAGATTAGATGTGTTGTTTCTCATTATATTAAAATAGCATAGAGTTAGTTTAAAAGTCTGAATTAAATTAGCTTTAAGTACTCTAAGATCAGCATCATCCAACTCTGCACACACACACACCCTTAGATTGGGAAACTGGTCCCATTATCCCCAGTCGGACCCGCTATACCAAACGGATAAGGAGTTGCCAACCAAGGTCCGGACCGGGTGGGTATCCCCCTTGTTGTTGACCCAATTTTTAGGGCTTCAACATATTTGGCGCTAGAAGGAGGGCCCGCGAACTATGAATGGAACCTAAATCAAAATCTAAATACCATTCTAAGATTAAATCGCCTCATCAACTCCCCCGACTTCCCCAGTATGTTTAAATCCAGAGTCACAAGTCACTCGAGTATTAACCGCTGCTACATACCCTAATATTTCAGACCAATCTACCATTGAACCCCCTGAAGTTCAAACTCTGATTCGCAAACTCCAGGGATTTTCTAATTTTACACTGAGGTCTGATAAAGCTCAAAGCAGCGTGACTTTGCAGTACAATCCTGCTCATCCCCTGACCAGATTAAAGAGTGAAAAATTTGACATCCAGCCAACTGAATTCCCTCTCCCTACCAGGAAAAGAGCAAGGAGAACACCACAAGAGTCTGACAGTGAGACTCTTTCATCTACATCGTCCATTTCAACTCCCTCACTGCGAAGCCAGCCACCCACATCTTCATTCCCAACCACTCATCCTCTTCCACAACCCCTCTTCTTCAATCATCTAAGATCATAATATCTTCATCTTCCCAGCCTCAGGGATCATCCTCTGCACTTTCATTTACTAGCAGCTCAACGATGGCCCAGTCTCCATGGAACAATCCTGGGGCAGTTTTAATGCCTCCACCCCTGAGCCAAATACTGGCCCATCCTGAGAAATGGCTACCCAAATTCAATCCAGAAGCAGGCATTGCTAGCTGAAGAGCACATTAACAATTTCATGCTTTCTGTCAATCTCAACGGAGTGTACCAACGAGGACGCTGTTGTCCGGCTTTTTCCCTATACAATGCAAGGACCAGCCGGGTCATGGTACTTTTCATTACCCTTCGGGTCTATCACAAGTTGGGACATTTTTCAAAGTCAATTCCTCACCAAGTTTGGTGATGACAGATTAATGGAAATGTTAATCAGTGACCTATCCAATCTTAAAGCCAAGGCTAGAGAACCCATCAAAGATTTCAATTTACGGTTCAATAAAATCCTCAACAAAATTTCCACTACTTCCCAATCTAGCGAAGAAGTACGATGTGAATGGTATATTATGGCCTTACCATCAAACTTAGCAGTGTTCATGGATAGGGCAAATAAAACAACTTTAGTTGAAAACCTGACAGAGGCGATAGCCGTAGAGAAACGCGTAATAGCCCTGGAAAAGAGATCTGCGATAGAGGAACGCAAATCTAAAAAAGTCACCTTCAAGGAAGACCCCAAGAAGAAACAAATGAAAGATTCTTTCGATTTGGAAGGGTTGCAAAAAGTATTAAAGATCATGTCCAACGAGATGATTGACATAAAAAAACAGGTAGCAGAAACTTCTTCAAAAAAGCCCTATAGAGCTTTTAAAAGAGGCCCTTCAATGGATGTGAAACCACCCAACGCTATCTCAAATGTCGAATCCGAAGAAGAGGAAGAAGAAGAGAGTACCACTAAAGGGCAGACCGATGACGAAGAAGTTGTGGAACTACAAGGAATGTGGGATTTTATCCTCCCACAAGAAGAAGATCAAGAAGCATTTCCGGTTAGCACACGAAGTAAAAATCAACTTGATCCTCCCCAAAATACCCCTAAGCAGAAGGGCGCAAGCCCTGCAGCAAAAGATAAAGTCGCAACAAATAAAACGATCACTAAAGCGACTCAATCTAGCCTAGTCCAACCGGATCAAACACCTCCATTGAGAACACTAATAGTGTCGGATGAAATGGAATACAATATTATTGATGACATGAAAAAGACTAGGGCTAATATCACTCTTTATGAATTGAGCAAATTGAAACATCAACAGAAGATAATGATGAAAGAATTACATGCCATGCCTACTACATCTTTGCCTATAGCTGTAGCTTCCCACAACATGGGAAGACCTTCAACCAACATGATCAATAAGATTGATCCAAATGACATTGCCTTGATTGGAGGAAGATCAAGATCTCACACTCCCCCTTTTCTTCTCACTTATGAAATTTTCAATAAAAATGTGCACAATTGTTTGGTAGATTCTGGAGCTTCAACAAATATTTTACCCAGATCAATATGTGCCAAGTTGAATGTTCAACCACAAAAATCCACAGTGCGCATAGTTCAGCTTGATCGATCTCAAGTCGAAGTGATTGGTGAACTTAATCAAGTCACAATAAGATTGTCATCTAACTCGAAGGTATGTCAGGTTATTGACATTCTAGTAGCTGATATCCCAGAATTCTATGGCTTAGTTCTTAGCAGGGATTGGTCCGAAAAACTCCATGGATACTTCTCGACCGACTGGTTGCACATGTGGTTACCCTACAATGGTAAACCGAATTAAATAAAGGTTGAACGAGAGTTACACCAGAAGTACATAGTAACGGAATTGGAGGGAGAAAATGAAGAAATAACATATAACAGCAACATTATAGGCAATTACTCGGTAGATTCTTTCCTCGGAAATTTCAATGCTCATACATCACCTTACTTAGAAAATTCAGTTTTGTCCCAAGTTGAAAATTTTTCCCAAACTTATAATTCAAAGTGTGTTAATTTTGTAGATAAACCTGTAAATACATATTTGTTTTGGAAATTGTATTTTGATGGCTCTAAATCTAACGAAGGATCAGGAGTAGGATGCGTTCTGATTAGTCCAGAAGGAAATAAGACCATGCTTATGTGCAGACTTGAATTCGATTGCACAAACAATACAACGAAATATGAGGCCTTGGTGCAAGGGGTATACAAAGCAATCGGGTTGAACGTCAAGTATCTTCAAGTCTTCGGATTCTCTGAGATTGTCTTCAAACAGGTACATAACACCATACATTACCTATCAAGTCATTTGAAACACTATCAATCTTTAGTACAAGATTTGACTGAGCATTTCATAGCATTCAATATTTCGTCAATCCCAAGACTCCAAAATGCGAGCGCAGACCTTTTAGCTAACGTAGCCTCTAGACTCATTCCCTCTGAAGATTTTAGTCCAGATAGATTCTCAATAGAATTAATCTTTAGACTGTCCATCCCTGACAACATTACAAACTGGAGATGTATTCAAATGAACGATCCTGATATTGTAAAATTCCTCACTTCTGAA
>APFE030172212.1:2098-20764 GCA_000404065.3 Pinus taeda
TTAACCTTAGGACAATTAAATATGTCATGATGTTCAGTACAGAAAGCACAAACTTGGATGCTATCTAGTGGACAGTCTTTTAATGCGTGTTTCTTCCGGCACTTGGGGCAGAAAATGGACATTACCTGGTCCTCAGTTTCCTGTTTCTTTTTGGCTTTTAAAGTATCAATTTGATTCCCTATTGTGCTTAATAAGTCTGTCTTGAATTCTTCTAACAGGTTGCCTATCTCAGCCCTTGTGACACTTGTTGAATTGGACTTGATGGCCTTGGATGACAAGGTTCTCTTTCCCAACTTAGCTTTACTCCTTGAATACTTTTCGCATAAATCAGCGATTTCTTCAAAGGGTAAAACAGAGATGTCACCTTTGCCCATTAAATTGAGGTCATCCATGTACTCATCTCTGATACCTTTCAAGAATATTGAGCGAGTCAGTTCAAGAAGCATAGTTCGGTGTTTAGATTTTTGCAAGTTATAGATAAACCGTTCCAAGTATTCCTCTAAGGTTTCATCCTCTTGTTGGGTCATTCTAAAGATGTCATCTTTAGAATCTTTAGATCTGCAATAAGGTTGATATTTCCTTAGAAATACTTTTCTCATACCATCCCAGTCTGTGATGGTATGTTCACCAAGCCCCATGAACCATCTCAAGGCTGATGCTTTTAATGTGGCTGGAAAAAGTCTGAGCCTATGGCATCATCAGTATAACCATATGTCCGGCATACAATGTCAAATTCGAATAAGAATGAGTCTGGGTCTTCCGAAGCCATACCATAGAAATTAGGGAGCACTGATGGTGGTATATTTTTCATTTTGATTTCATCATCTTCCTGGGGTTCTTGTATGGGAAAAAGAAAAGTGAACTCTTCCTCATCTCTGCGTCTTTGGTTTTGTGCTGACCCATCTCCCTCATCAGCCATCTTAATGGATTTATCAGAGTCACTTCCTTTAAAGAAGGGATTAAGATAGGAGTGTTCAATCTCTGGAGTGTATTGAATTACTGCACTACTTTCTCCTTGTGTGGTAGACCTAGGAAAGTCTCTCTTGTGAGATTTATGTATATATAAGGTTTGCCTTTCAATGAGTGTAAGTCTCTGTCCTGATTTTTGTTTATCCTCTAAGGCTTGAATGAAATTTTCCTCAGCTGGTGTTGAATTCTTTACAAAGTCTGCTCCTGACGGTGATGGGTTAGTTTGTGAAGGGTGGGGGGTTCTTCTGAATCTACCCTGATTGTCTCTAAACCTAGGCATAAATGAACATGACTTTAACTAAATTTTTTGTTGATTTTTTTCTATTAAACTGCAATCCTTTAAGTACGCCTCCCCGGCAACGGCGCCAAAATGTAGTGTCCTATCTAGGGGGGCTAGATTGGTCTAAATTAATTGTCAACCCAGGGTGCGTTTACTTAGAGGCGTGTGCCTAAAGTATATAAGCATAAAGGATCTACTTTAAGTCTATGACCCCTAAGTTACAGTGCTGAGATTAAATCTATTGTTAAACTAACTAAGCTAAACTAACTAAGCATTAAATCATGTGCTATTAACAACTAAAATGCAATTCCTATCATGTTGTATATGATTATCTTGAAAGGCTCGGTCCCCTTACAGAGACATCAACATGCAACCCTTGTTCAATATCATTCAGCAAGAACACTTAAAGAATGCATGTAAAAGCAAATTCATAACCATTATCCATATCAGTGTTTTCTACACAACTCTGAGATTAAATCCTTTACGGGATGCAATTCGTAATCCAAGAGGGGGTTATTCAACACATGTACAGACATTGAGTTAACGCATTCATCACTGCAATCAAATCTTCAAACACATATATAATTCGCATGCGTTTCATTCAATTGAATTGACTGTAAATTAAATCAAAACTACACTATGAATGTAATGCAAATATAAACAGAGTATAAGCGTAAGCAAAATGTAAACACAAATGAAATATATGATCGGTCTACCACATACGCAGGGCCCGTCCGCGTCTTTGAAAAGCAAGTCCACTCACTGGTCCCCTCTAAAGCACTTCATTGTTGTGGGGCACCATGTGAAAGGCATTATAGCGACATCAGACACTACTGGATTAATCCTCCGAACATATATCCGGTGAAAATTGG
The DNA here is from genome assembly GCA_000404065.3 of Pinus taeda. Taxonomy (NCBI): domain Eukaryota; kingdom Viridiplantae; phylum Streptophyta; class Pinopsida; order Pinales; family Pinaceae; genus Pinus; species Pinus taeda. The sequence goes on from APFE030172212.1 coordinate 4,220, forward strand.
CTGGAATCTGGGTAAAAAAATTCAAAAAATTCTTAGGAAATATTCAACACTATCACTTAAACCATATTCAGATCTTTTTCTACGTTGATTTTCTTGTTATTGAGATCGTGACATCTACTGAATTGAAAATGGAATTTTTTTCCAGACAAGAAAAAACACAATTATGTTTTAAATAAAATGGTTGATTCGATTGTCGTAGCCCCTCGTGCTTTTGTCGACACTGTCGTCCACCAAGATGCTCTGTTATCCCCGCCATGTTGTTGTGCCTCCTGTCGTTGGCCCAGTGTTTTTCAATGGTGTTCCAACTTTGTTCCTCTCTTTTGATTTAGGGAGTCGAGGGGGCTAGAGCTTTGGCGATTACCTAGTCTTTTTCTTTCTCCGTCTGACCTTGACCCTTCATCCATGTTCTCTCACACTTCCAACCTTTATGATATTCCGGGCAGGGCCAACTTCCTGTTACCTCCCCACTCCTTCCTATTACCTATTCTCAGACAAAGATATTAGAGAGGCCATTTGGGTGATGAACAACAGCAAAGCAGCTGATGAGGAAGGCTACCAAGCGGAGTTCTTTAAACACAGTTTTTGTGCTTTGGTTAGTTACTTGGCTGATCTCTTCAACCATGTAGTTTGTGAAGGTTTTCCACTGGCATGGTCACACCACATCATCCATCTGATCCACAAATCAAGCTCCAGCTCAAATCCTAATAACTACAAAATGATCATGGTGGGCCACACGTTATCGAATTTGTATGCCATTGTTCTACATAGGAAGCTCTCCAGTGATTTTGAGCAGAGACAACTCAGAGCTAGGGGACAAGCAGGTTTTCGACCAGTTCATCAAACCATTGACCACATCTTCACCCTCTACGCCATGATTGAGGAGGCATGACATCGCTCTTCGAAAGTCTACTGTTGTTTCGTAGATTTTTAGAAAGATTTTGACTTTGATCTGAGGGAAGCCTTAGTCCAAAGACTCGAAGATATTGGCATCTCGGAAACCCTATTGACAACTATTATGTGCCTATATGAGTCTGTCCTTGGTCGTCTTCGCATGGTTCATGGGATGTTTGATTTCATCCAAGCACTATTGGGATTAAACAGGGTTGTCCATTGTCCCCTACCTTGTTTGGGATCTATATTGATGAGTTGGAGGCTTTTATACACGAGCATATCTAGGAAACTGATGGTTGTCTTCTTCACCAGGTCATGATATCTATTCTACTCTTCGCTGACGACGTTGTCCTCCTCTCCTCGTCTCCAGAAGGATTATAGAGGTAGTTGGATGCCATAGCTTTGTTTCGCGATCTTCGATAGTTGACAGTCAACCTGGGTAAAACCAAGGTTATGATCTTCAATGGGGTGAAGAAAACTTTAGACCTTCACTTCCTATTCAAAGGGGAGGATGTTGAAATCATCAGCACATATACGTACATAGGGGTGTAATTCTTAGGTCCCCGCTTCAATTTGCGACCAACGCTTCAGCCTTGGATCAACAAAGGATATGGATCCTTAGCCCTTCTCGAGAGACAGTGCTTTTGACATCACTTCCAGGACATCTTGTCCAAGATGAGCCTCATGGACACCTTGATCTGTCCCACTATTCTATATGGCTCAGAAATTTGGTGATCATATTTACTTGAGTCAGATTGGGCTTCAGTTGGGAGAGTCCAAACTCTTCTTCTCCGTCGCATCATTAGATGCAAATAGACAATACCTCAGCACATCATCCTTGCAGAGTTTGGAGCTCAACCCTTTCGGCTTGAGACAGTCTTCAATTTGGTCTCATTCTTACATCGTGTCTGGGAATTTGCAGACTCAATAAAGAGTAGGGATCGTTACCCTTACTTGGCATATTTCTCTTCTGAGACTATTGCTTGTTCTACTCCCTCATGTTGGGCTAGATGTTGGTTTACAGAAGTTTCAGATCTCTTAGAGTCAATGGGAATTTAGTTGGATCATCTCCCTCCTTTTTGATATTCCTTGGATGCTCCTAGTCACCTTCTACCTACTAGACAATAGTCGAACAAGATCATCAAGGAGGACATCTATAGGCAGTTCGTCCAGGTCACCTAGGTCAATCCTCTGGGAGGGTTGCACCCAAATATGGCCTTCTACGTTGAGCACTTCCTGGAGTTGAGAGACAGGCTCATTATTCGACCCCAGTATACATTTTACCACTAGATGCATGCTCTTTGCATTCTTCTAGGCCATTCAGAGTAGGTTTTCATAGACTTTGGGTAGAGATGGACCACCAAATTGATAGACCAGACATAATCTGTCAGGTATGTCATTTACAGGAAGTAGAGACCGAGGTGCACTTCGTTTTTGGATGCCCTATCTACTACGAGATCAAAGGAAGGTTCCATTGCTTGTTCAGAGACTCTTAGACCCTCATAGTCTTTTTCAGGTATCCCGATCAGAGATGTTTGGCCCTATATGTGCAGGAGGCTCTCAGGTTCCGACTGCATATTCTTCAGCCTCCCATAAGACCAGACCCCACACAAAGGATCACGACATTTTTTAGGGTACTACCTTTAGATAGGGGCACAAAGAGAACGATTAATACAGTGTCATATCCAGACTCTAGACTAGTAAGGATCCGTGGGACCTTACCCTATGACACGAGACCTCAGCAGCTAAACCATCTCAAATCCGTCCTTGGGAGATGAACTAGGTCCTCAAAACCTCAACAGTGCACAAACTCCCCCACATACTGAGTTAGTGGACAATCCACACCTCGAACTGACCCTTCATCAAGCCAGAAAAATTTGTGGATTTTTTTAGTGCTCTTCAATCAGCCTTGGATGTTAGAAGAGATGGGTCTGATCCTCTTTGTCAGGGCATTCCATACATTGTATCTTTTATGTTCCTGCATTGTACTTTTTATATTCATGCATTGTATTTTTTATAGGAGACCATTTGGTTCTCCCGCATTTTATGGACATCATTGTACTCAACAGTCCCTTTGACCTACTTTGTGGTCATTAGTTGGACATAAATATAATTATCTTATCTTATCTTATCTCCAGGTTCGTGCCTCCCTTGTTTTGTGTTTCAGCAGTGGTGGGTGGCAGTGCTTTGGTTTTGTTGCCATTCTTGTCATCTTGGATAGTGTTTTCTTGTTCTCAAGGGTGTTGCTACAATGGTTGTGGGTTTTTTTTACCAGATGTTTTTTTGCTTCTGATCTCCTCTGGGGTCTTCTGGAGTTGTTTTCGCTCTCCCTCACTGCCGCCTTACATTGTTGGATGTTATGTTCATTGGTTCCCTTTGTGGTCACTGCTAGTGATTTCTGGGGTTCTTATCTATGTTTCTTCCTTGATGCCCTATCTTAGGGTTTGTGGAGCCTCCTTGCATTGTTGTAGTTGGGGGTCTTCATCGTAGGTCGTTGGGTGTTGTGGGGTTGTTTTTGGAATGGCCCCCTTGTCCTCTTTGACATGGAGATGGAAGTTGAGGGGGCAGGGTCGATGTGACTCCCCTGTTGCGTTGGCTCTAGTATCATACCTCTTGTCTCTTCCCTTGTTGGTTGATCATGTTACTGTTGTGATTCTGCCACAGTTTCTTTAGGGTTTTCTGGTCTATCTGGGTGGCATGTGCCTAGGTTTTATTTAAATGTTTCTACCAGTTTTTTTTTTGGCTTCTAGGTTTTTTGTTTCACCATGAGATGTTTTTTTTTGGTAGGGTTCTGTAATGCCTCTGGGCATCTACAAAAATGTAATTTTGTGTATGAATAAGATTACGATTTTTTTCTTTGGAAAAAGAAATAAAACGATTACATAACATATGTTATTGGTGAGCCATTTTGCTAAGAGCTTGTCTTCCTTAGACATAAAGAAACAGGTTAATGGCCTAAGACCCATAGGCATCTAACAGGGATGAAAGCCTACCCCCTTACAAACCACCAGTGGGTTATCCCAGGTGGTGTGGTTTTCCTTGAATAATGGTGATGAGTCAAATTGCATTCACTGTTAGCAGTCAAGAGATGGTTGTCTTCACTGCTGGTTTGACAACTGAATTATGATAGGTATTTCCACCTTATTTGTTATTGGTGAGCCATGTTTCCCATACAAGACACTGCAAACCACAATACATGGATGATATGAAAAGAGCAGTTGGTTCGGAGAGGAAACAAAATAGGTCCAAAACCAATCCATGAGAGGCATGTATAGAGCAGAGTCCCAAGATGTAACACAGAGGAAAGAGACAAGTCACCGCATTAGCAAATGATGACAAATCAGAAAAACTTTGCCGAAAAACTGATTTTGGATTGTTAATGCAAAAACAGATAGCCAAAAAATCTATAGATCTGTAGAGTACAAAAAACTAGAAAGACTATGCATAGAGGGGAATGTTCCCATCACCCAAGTAAGAATCATTCCTATAGACTGGATAATATATCAAACCCCCCTACATGGTGAGACCTTTCTTAGATAGTATGTCCACTGAGGAATTCTAGACCTAGTGGATGTGTGTGAATGTAAGCTCCGCAAAATGTACTGAGAATTCTTGGATGCAGTTTAACCAATTAGAAAATTGAGGAGGATTGAAGCACGTCATGCGGTTTTCCCTGTCAATAGAAACTTTAGAATCTCCAAAGATAGTTTAAGAATTGATAGGTATCCAGTGTCCACCAAGCACAATAACATTATTACCTTTTTATGCTTGATATTTGACTTAACAGATTGTTTCTCTTCGTTCTTATTGTGGGAAACCCTCATTGAGAGTAATATAGACTCCAATTTTTTCCATGTAAGCTCCTCACTGTCACCATCATCATACTCTATCTGGATTCAACACCTTGTTATAATCCGAAAAAAAAAAAAATAAAAAATAAAATAAAATAAAAATAAAATAAAAATAAAAAAAATAAAAAATAAAAAATAAAAAAAATATAAAAATAAATAAAAATAAAAAAATAAAAAAATACATATATGTGATATGATGATGGAATCAAATGAGTAAAACAAAGAAATTTCACACCTAAATTCCTATGTCAAACAAGTACATGAAGTCATAAATGACACATACATCCAAAGTATTTCTTGACTTTTCTCCCCATCAAAACATTACCTCTTAGTCTTTCCAAGTCTATCCCCAGTTGATTGTGGAACACTGCTCTTAGCTTTCTCCTCATTCAATTGAACCTGAAATTCAGCAGCATATGTGTTGTCATGTGAAATCTGTAATTTAATATCTTCCATAAATTATTATTTTATGGTGTTTATCTACTTTAAGGGTTTTCTAATGAAGTGAAATGGCATTATTGTCCATTCACGGTTGTATGTTTTGTGAATCATTTTCATATCTATTAAAGAGCATAACAACATAATCCTCCTTGTTGGACCTCTACAATGTTGAGAATTGGGTAGGGCAAAGATTAATTCAAATTCTCTTGTTGGAATTTCTAAGTTTAACCCGTTAGAAATTCTTCCTATACTATCTGATTTATTTCTTCCTACTTGTTCAATTACTTAACAAGCTATTTACCATGTAAATACTGAAAATAAATACAAGTACACTATCAAAACATATAGATCATCAACTGAAAGTAAACAAGCACACAAGTGACACTGTTTTTTTGGACTAATGTCCCTGGAAAAACCCAATGCGGGAAACTAGTGCAGCTATTCAGAGGGTTTTATTATTATTTAGTTTCAGAATACAACCTAGGTGCTAGAAATGGCTCACCCAATAGAGAATGCCCTCAGCAGTAGTACCTCTTAGTCGAAGACATATATTCCGGCTAAATCACTGGATGAATGATCCCACAGCAACAATGTCGCTTCTGCTGCTCTACGTCACTCTGATAGGGACTGCGTCACCCTATCCAGCTCTCCAGCTCTCATTTTATCCCACAAAATTCTCCAAGCGCTGCCTCTAGGCCCTACATCAGCCTCTCTGGGCTTTGCGTCAGCTTCTGGAGCCTATGCATCAACCCCTAGACCCTCTACGTCTCACACGTTAGAATACCCCACAAATATGCCCAACTCAACTGTTAGATCTAGCTTTTTTCGTGCATCCCTCGTAACATGAAAGTAAACTAATGAACCAAAGATCCTTAAGTGTGCCACATCTGGTTTTTTACCTTAAAAAGCTTCTTCTGGTGTACTCATCCCGAGAATCCGATGAGGACTCATGTTCTGCACATATACAACTGTGTTGCATGCTTCAGCCCAGAAGTGCAATGGTAGGCCCTAATCGTGTAACATTGCCCATGAAACTCCCACAATACTTGTGTTCTTCCTTTTATCCACCCCATTCTGCTCTGGGTTATGGGGTGTTATTAACTCTCGTCAATTGTCTTCTGATGCATAGAAGTTCTTGAATTCATTCGACACATATTCTCCACCATTATCGCTCCTAAGGGCTTTAAATTTCATGTCACTGTCTTTCTCAACAAGTGCTTTAAATTCAAAAAAAATAGCAAACGTCTAATCTTTCTTCTGCATGAAGAAAATCCAGCACTTACGAGAAAAACCATCTACAAATATTACATAATACGTGTGCTTGGTCGTGGAGGCTATCAAGAATGGTACACACACATCTGAGTGAACTTTTCAAGGATTGCTTGTGCTCGACTGTCCTTGTCATCAAAGGTAGATTTGGTGTACTTCCTCAATGTACACCCTTTGCATGTGTCTCTCTGCTTTAGTGTACTCTTGGGAAGTCCTATAGAAATTTGTTGCATGATATTCAAAGCACCATGGTGCAAGTGACCCAATATTTTATGCCACAACTCCCCATGTCTCGGCTCTACACCTTCTCTACTTTTGTGTTCAAATAAGAACATGTAGCATAAAAACTATGTTGAAGCACGAAGGACTGATTGCTTGTAAACTTGAATGTTAAAATACACAGAAAGTATTTAAAAATAATAATTTATTAATGTATAAAATGTATAAGATGGTTTGAATGTACAATGAGACCCTACTTTTATACCTCAGCAGGTGACCTTTCGTGAACGGGGATGTCTTTTAGACATGTCTTTCCACTTAATTTTAATGACTAATTAACCTAAATAATATTTAATTATCTAATATTTATATTTATTTTATTTAGCTAATAGTTATGAATTATATTCATAACATAACCTCTCCCTTCGGAAGCTTTGTCCTCAAAGCTTATAATGCTTGGGTTTTTCTTCAATTAGGGTATGTCGTCTTGACATATATAATCTGGCCATCCTCTTCTCTTATACTCATCGGTAATATTCTCTTAGATTTTTTTTGTCTATTTAAATAATAAGTCTTAATTTTTTTTAACTCTATTTCTTTTTTTATAATATACTCTAATGATTTTTTTTTTTGTAAACTATATTTTACAACTATATATATTTACATAGTTAAAATTTATATAGCTTAATGTTTATAGAATTTAAAAGTTATATATTTTTTCGGTCATACACCACTCTACAAAACGGCGGTGGAAATGGTTTTACCATTCCGAACTCGGTTGACTGGATTGGTTTAATCGCAGGCATGTTATTATGTGGAGTGTTATAACAGAGGGACGCAGACAGGGATGTCAGCTATAGGAATAGCGGCCCGTCTGCAATGATTTGTTGTGTATATGGATGGTTTGAATTGTCTAAGGACCAAGCGTACAGTGGTATCGGGTCGCTGTGGATTGCTATCAGTTTGAGGCGCAACATTAAAGGGTGCATGAAAGCTGGCTATAATAACTGGAGGATCATCTATTGTACCAATAGTTCCATATTCTTGCAATTCCAAAACAACATGTTGTTGGGTGGGGACAATTCCGTTGCTATCAGTGTCCAAAAAATATTGGCTACAATTTCCATCCTTCCAGACCAAGCATAAGGGAGTCAACCCCAATTCATAATGTGCGTGCCTAATATAAAACAACAGCCCATCCCTAAGATAAGGCAATGGACCATTATAAGCATCTTGCAATCCTGCCCGATCACAATCATAAATAGGAACAACATGAAACTGGTAGGATGGTATGTTGAAGGCGGATCACAAGCCCCTGTCTCTGCAAGTTTGGAGTTCAACCAAAAGAATCTGAACTCAGCACTGCAGTCATATAATGAATATCCTCGCCAACAAATCATATCAATTACATAGTAGCTTTGATCTGCCTCATGAAATATACAATCCAAAATACAAAACGTGTGACCAGGACCAGCAACATTTTTTGTCCTTGCACCATTTGGCAACGCTGATGGGAAGCAATGCAAGATCCGTCTGTTGCGAAGCCTGCTTACCGTTGTACCATTAGAAGAAACAACAAGGCAGCATTTGCCTGCAGGTCTTGGCAAAACATACCATTCGTGGTTAAGTTGGGGAGGAATATCGAGCATCCACTCTAGCAGTATGAGCTGGCGAGCGAACCACTGGCGTGCCTTCGCACCCTTCAGCTTGGTGGCTTCTTGAAAGCCTGTGCCATCAAGCCGCTTCCAATTCGGCACCGTCGTAGAGCTTCGTCTTCTTCCTCTTCTTCTTTGGCTTGGGCAGGAAACTCTCCATCAACGTGATCGTTAACTGTTGTGATGGTTAGTTCATCCAATGGCTACTCTGGAAGAACATGAGCTCCCTCTTCATGCCGGAAATTAAAATTTGCGGGCTCCTCCACCGATGAAGAAGAAAGTGATAATGCAGAGGCGGCAAGACGGCTGTTGTGCTGCTGCAAATCCCGGTGGCTCTCGCTCTGGCGCTTGAGTGCCAATTCCCTTCGCTTCTGCTGATCGAAAATCGTGTTCCGCTTGTGAACACGGCTAGCCGGGGCATAGGGTCCAGCCATGGCGATGGCTATGCCTTCAACTTTGGCTTCAACTACAGCCTATTCAGCCACACGATGTTCATATCTTTTGATAACATCATCTGGAAGAGCTCTATTGATGTCTGAGAAAGGAATGGGCTCCTTGCAATCACCAATAGCCCTACATGATAAATAGTCATGTGCCTTGACACCTCCATAAATGATTTGATCAACTTGCTTCCTTATACATTTAAAACAAAACCAATGCCCACTTCGACACTGTAGCATTCTTTCAAATCGATATGGCCAATAACAACAACCACATTCCATAGATGTTGCCTCGGCTCCATACATTACAGGAAATTGTGTCTCATTCCCACTTTTAATCTAGAAATAACTTTATGAATTCGTTGGAGCCCCTAAATTTCATAACACTTATTTCATCGAACTCACTTGCTCCAATATTTATCCCCTTTCTCCAATATTTATCCCCTTTAGCTTCTGCTTATAGGTGGCATTATTATGTTGGCCCATCAAAGAAGATATTTCTGCTTTTCTAGTCCACCGCGGAACTCCTCTTCACAGACTTTTGCACATCTTTGGTCTGACGAATCGAAAGAAACCATATTTCCATCTAAAAATTAGAGGTGTGGTCTGAAGAAGATGATGAAGATCCGGCCATATTTCCAAACTTGGTGAAGATTTTAGGTATAATTTGCCCAGTCCAATTGGTCCTTCAGAGAAGATGAGTGAAATTTCATCTAGTATAACTTCTTTGCTTAACTTGTGGCTGGTTTTAGATTTTTTGTGTCCTGAGTTCTCATATCTGTTACTTGTACGGCAGATTTCAAAGTCTCTGCTAGTGTGTACTTCATTTCTGTAGCTTTTTTTTACTGTTGGTCTCGGAATCTCTGTTTATAGCCACTACTTCTCTAAAAATGCCACTAGACACAAAAGACAATTGTTCATCTTCTTGTTTCTTAGGATAGTCCTCATCTACATCATCTTCATCTAAATCATTAACTTGATCTAGATCATTTTTCTTATTATCAATTTCCTTTGGACATTCTTTAACTTTTGCAAAAGATCTTTCTAGTCATTGAACTGCTTCTTGAATACTAAACTACTCAACACATTCAGGATGTGAATGCAATGGCACATTGTGTTGCTTACAATGTTCGAAGACCTGCATGATTATATCGTGTGACATGGCTCTGATACCAATGTAGCATAAAAACTATGTTGAAGCACGAAAGCCTGATTGCTTGTAAACTTGAATGTTAAAATACACAGAAAGTACTTAAAAATAATAATTTATTAATCTATAAAATGTATAAGATGGTTTGAATCTACAATGAGGACCCTGCGTTTATACCTCAATAGGTGACCTTTCGTGAACGGGCATGTCTTTTAGACATGCCTTTCCACTTAATTTTAATGACTAATTAACCTAAATAATATTTAATTATTTAATTATTTATATTTATTTTATTTAGCTAATTGTTATGAATTATATTCATAACAGAACATTCTTCTACATCCAATTTGTAGAGGTTCTTCACCCGAACCCCGATCCGCTTCGCTTGTCCTGAGGCTCTGTGACGAAGGAAATCTTTTCCTTTCCTAAATATCACATCGTAGCCACGGTCCTCCAACATGATAATTGAAACCAAATTCTTCTTCAAACCCGGAACATACATGACATCTTTTAATGTGAGAGGAGAACCAAACTCCCTCTGAAAAGTAACAGTATTGATGTCGGTTGCGCTATACCTTCCATCATCTCCCATTTCGATGTGCATCTAAAGGTTCTTTTCCTGCAAGTCACTGAAGAATTCTTTGTTGTCGGTCATATGGAATGAGGCTCCATTATCCAGGTACCACACACTACCCATCATCAATGTCACCATGCAAGCGATAAGGGTGAAATCCAACTCAAATTGTGAAGCAAGAGCTTCACCTACCGCTCCTCCCGAGGGCTTCTTTCTGACCTTCTTGTGCAGACATTTCGTGGCATAGTGCCCCAGCTCATGACAGTGAAAACATTTAATCTTCGACATGTCCTTGTTCTTGCCACCCTGACCGAAATGTTATTTGGAATGGGATGACTTCCCTTTCTTCGCCTTTCCAGCAAAGGCACAATTCTCCTCATCATCATGCTTGGATGAGGATCCATCTATTGTGTTTCCCCAGATCTCTTCTTGCACCAAGTTAGATCACAAAGGCTCCCACTATGGTAGCTTCTCCCTCCCATTTACTGAGTCCTGGTAATTGTGCCAGCTCTTAGGAAGGCCTAGAAGTGCTAGTCTGACCAAATCATTTTTAGCAACTGTAACACTAACACTTCCAAGCTCATCTCGACCTTGGGTTTGGTCAAGTACTTTGGTATTGTGTCGGCCTTCTCCATCTTGATTTTCTTAAGCTTGTCCTTCAGTGCCAGCTCTCTATGATCATTGTTTTTTTGAAACAAGTTTGTCAAGGCCTTCCACATTATATGGAGTCTCCTTACCTTGGAGGATCGAGACAATATGATCTTGAACTCCTTCTAGGATAATCCTTTTCGCCTTTACAACATATTTTCTCCACTTTGTCAGATCTTGAGCATCAATTGTTCGAGGCTTATGAATATATTTGTATATGAATTCCTTAAGCTCATTGTCTTCCAACACTGACTCCATCCTGTCCTTCCAAGAAATGCAATTTGAACTACCCTCAAGGGCATATTTGAGTCTCAATCCGTAAAATGACATCTTGTTGGTTCTGAAGTAAGATACTGCAAATTTGATTTCAACTGCAAAATACAAACTCGTATTCTCCTCTTCTAGAGTTATTTCTGCTCTGGTAACATGTAAAAATTCCTTATATATTCAAATTGCTTATGCAATATGCTAAAACAAATGATTCAATCTACTCTATTCTACTCATCAATGGAAACAATTAAACGATCGCCAAATCATGAAGAATACAAGAGAAAGAATTCAATCAACGCATTAGACAATGATTTCCTAAGGAAAGCCACAACTAAAAACCCCTTCTATTTGTATATTTCATTAGTTAGAAAATATGAGAAGATTACAATGCTTTGTTCAAGCCCAAGCAACCTTTGCACTATCTCTAATTGTCTCACTACTTTTTAGAAAATTCTAAGCCAATACTTAACCAATTTTTTGCTTGCCCAAGTCCCTATTTCCTTGCATTGTTTCCTTGGGAATTAGCCCCCTATTAATTAAGGAAATACCTCAATTGGAATTGTACAATCCTCACAGGCCTTCCTCTGACTGAATGCACCACCTATAAAATTCAAATGATTATACAACTCATAGGACATTGTCCCTGAACTCAAATCTCAACTAGGTAACTCTCAGATCTGACATGCATGATTTTCTTATGAGTAAATCATTAATTTACTGGTTTATCACTACAGGGAGCACCACACTACTAGACCTCCCACTAGTTCCTCCAACAGTTGGAACTAGCTTAAATGACTTTAACTCAATTAAACTGAATTAATTAACTACAACTCACAATAAACTCAACCAGGGCTCCTATAATGTAGGTGTTAGACAAACTAATCCCTCCTACGGACAAGAGCGATCTCCTTAGACCTTAAAGTAACTAACAACAAAGAGTTGCTACATTTCCCTAGCTTACGATTGATTGAAACAAACAATATGAGAGAGGTCGCTTACCATTTAATTGAAATTCTTGATGAAGTCCCATTCAGTTCCTTCAACCATTCACTTCTTCTCGGTGCTTTAGAGATTGTTCCAGCACTTCCCACAGCTTCCCCATGTTGTCCTAAAGGAGATCTATATAGACAAAACCATACACAAGATCAAAGCATCCAATATATAGCATAAAATATTAATTAACTCAATCATATATCACAAATTGATCAATATGCAATCATAACCTATGTGGGTGATCAAGGAATCCAACAAATGATATCAAAGAAGACATAATTGCGAAAGAATTGTTTCTTTAATTTAATAAAATGGAGAATAAACTTATAACCTCAAAACCTTGATGTTACAAGTCCCTTCTCACAATATTCAATTCTCTCCTTGAATGGATAACCTCCTATCCTTATTTCTGCAGCATAATCCTACTTCCAACAGTCATCTTCAATCCTCAAGCATGTGTTAGATTTATAGGCCAAGAGGGGGAAGTTTGGGATCCATTTCCCAAGGGATGAGATCCACTAATGGTGGGATAATGGTTCCACAAAGAGAGGGAGGTGGCTCCATCATGGGATCGATCAATGCTGAATAGGCATCCATTTGAAGCTTGTTAGTTGGGAAAGATTCGACTAACAATGCTTCTAGACTTTACTTTTTAGTTTTACATGTGTTAATTCATGTGCACAAGCCATAGTGTAAGATAGAGCGCACTTATATGTAGTTTCTAATGGACATTTCTGCGTATGCACAAAAATTGACTAGGGAACTGCACAGAAAGCCAAAAATAGGATTTTGAGCCATGGGATCCAGGAATTTTATCTCTTTGGGATAGTTTGGGTTCTAGCCTTGCAAGGGGATTATTTGGAACACATTTATGGATAGAGAAAGATCCAAACCAATGGTCATTTTCCTAATGTGACAAAATGATGTGTAATAGATTTCCCCCTAAAGTGCAAAGTCAGAAGAGATGTTTGATGACTGAAGCGATTTATCATGCCAAGGTTTTAGTTAGAGACTGCAGTTGGAGGCCTGAAACAATTAATCAAATGTTACAATGCAATATATAATCATCGCTGAGGTAGGCATTCCCATACTCATAACATAAATGTCTCAAAGAACCAGTTTAGAAATACCTCTGAAGATCCATGTCAATAGAAGACATAGTATGGACGCAGCCATCAATGGGTCTATGTTTACAATCATGAATATTTAATAACTTTGCATAGCCTGGATGGATGAAACTAGATCTAGGGTCTTGATCTCCATCTCTCGATCCGCAATACGAATATAGCCATGCAAGTGAATGTCTCATAGCTGAAGATGGTAGAAACCACTTGATTATCGGTCAATGAAGTAAATCATTAACAAGTGCGAGAGAAACCGCCAATAATGAAAATGGATTTCAAGGTACTCCCAGTATAATATATGAAGTGTGAATAGATGTGTTGATGTCGAACACTTATAGAATCATTCGATCAAAGGTCAATGATGATAACTTGTTGTTGAAGGTGAGAAACCTGTCATTAAAGCATGCAAGCTCCAAGGTACCAAAGGTTTCTAAATAAACTTCCTAGATAGTGAGTTGAATTCAATAGGAAGCGACCCGTCGCGGGAGAGCCTACGACACGAAACCCATGTCAAGTTTTGAAGAACAGCGGTTTGGAGTAATCCAAGACTGAGTGAGGTATGGTCGATGCGATCAAATACTATGAATGGAAAAGCAATTCAATTGTGGTTGGACTTCTCTTGAACATATCATAGACACGAAATTTTGACTTGGTAGCATTTGACTCAAAAATAATACCCAAACCAATTGAAGACTTTCAATGAGGTATGGTCAACTGAGAGGCAAATGGATTTCCCAACCTGGACACAAAAAGTGATGGAGTGTCATGTTCAAGAGCAACATATTGCCTTTTACAATACAAAAACAAATGTTTTTTCCCACTTTTACCCCACCATTACTAGAAAGTACCTCTTTATTTTTTACAAGATTGATGAGGATAGCATATGCTTGGCCTGTAAGCTCATTCTTCAGATGAGTCCTTCGAAGTATTTTTTATGAACCCTATGAAGGAGTGATTTGGTCTCGTCATGCTTAATGAGTCCTTCATTATTTAAGTTTTATGAGTCTAGTGAAGGGGTAACTCAATGTCGTTTCATGTTTAAAGAGTTTGAAAAGACACAAAAAGAAAACCCGTTTAGTTTTTCCAACGTAAAATTTTAACAAGCCCGGAGAAAGAAAAGCTCGGTGTTTTTCAGTTTTGGGGAGTCAAGAGGATAACATAAGTAAACTCCACAGTATCATTTTTCATAAATTGAGTCCCTCAAGCCCAAAAAAGGGTAAAATAATGCAGGAGAGAAGTCTATTGACCATGATTAGTCAACGTATACCTTTTTTGTAAATACTCTAGTTCAGTCCGTGAAGGGGGTAAACTTATACTGAATAGACGACTGTTCACTTACTTGTATGAGTTCGAATAGTCAAATACTCGACGATGTTTTCATGTTTAAGGAGTCTAAAAAGGGCTTAAATAGAACTCCTAAGTTTCGCTTTTTCGTAAGTTTTAACAAGTCCGAAAAAGTGATAAAAAAATTTACTTATATCACAGACTTTCAATTAAATTAACGAGTAGGAAAAGACATAAATAACTTGGCATTTTCATGTACGTTTTATGAGCATGAAAAGATAGCAAAAAAAGCTCAGGATTTTCATGATTTTAATGAGTCTTGAAAATAATAACCGAAATGGACTCGAGGTAGGTTTCATTTTTACACAAGCTTGAAACATAGGAAAATTGTGCTTGAGAGTGGTTTCATTTTTACACAAGCTTGAAACAGATAAAAACTATGCTTGAGATAAGTTTTCATGCCCCCAGCATAATGACATAGGTACATGCCCCCCAAGCTTTGTTTCATTAGCCTGAGTATACTACTAGTTACAAATAGGCGGATCAAATGAAGGTTCATTTACGAGATCAAGTAAAAGACTCGATTTAATCAAGGGAGGATTTGTTTCATTTTTTAATGAGATTGAAACAGGAAAAAAACTATGCGAATGGGAGTTTTTCATTTTTTAAAGAGGTTGACATAGTAAAAGAATTATCCTCATGGACCTGTTTCATTTTTTAACAAGGTTGACACAGTAAAAGAACCATCCTCATCATGTCTGTTCCGTTTTTTAACGAGGTTGACACAACAAAAGAACCATCCTCATGGATATTTGTTTCATTTTTTAATGAGGTTGACACGATAAAAGAACTTTCCTCATGGGTAGTTTCATGTTTATGCGAGCTTGAAACAAAAATAACTATGCTCATAGAACCTGTTTCATTTTTTAACGAGGTTGACACAGTAAAAGAATCCTCTCAACCACTTGTTTCATGGTTTCCATTTTGGAAGAAACACATGTCAATGGATGCTTCCTAGCCATGGCCTCCAAGAGATCTTCATCAGAAGGAAGAACAACTCTCTGGAAGGAACACATGTGAAGAGAATCAAAAGGGGTAATAAAATCCATTTCAAATTCCCCCATAAGGTTCCCTATGTCAATTACTAGATCTAAGTCATAAGAAGTCGAGCAAACAGTGAGAGGCTCACTTGCATCGGTGATTGAAAACATGGGATTGGTTTCCACATAATTAACCCGTGGCAAAGTAGATACCACTTGTAAATAAGGAACATTCAGGGATGTCAGATGGTTAGTAGTCGAATCAAGATCAACAAATGAAAGCCGGTCAATAGTCACAATGTTTCCATTGTGAGGAAAAGACATCACGTGAAGGAGTGTCGATACGACAACTTTCATAGTATAGACATAGTCTCGCCCAAGGAGACAATTGAAATCCAAGGGTCCTTGGACTACCATAAGATCAATACAGACAGTTTTACCTTCCAGAAAAATAGGTATCTTAGGAAGGATCCCCAAAGGTTTCGCTAATGATTCTATTAAAAGACAAAATATTTTGTGTAACATACACAAGCTGAGGGGAACCCAAAGCTTTCCAAGCAGATGAGGATAAAATATTGGCAGAAGCACCTTCTGTAGGAATTTACAGGGTAAGTTCCTCAAACAGAACACCAAAAGGACACCGCTCACAAACAGATCACAGATCAATACACCAGTATTTTGACGTGGTTAAAACCC
>APFE030172223.1:6882-24479 GCA_000404065.3 Pinus taeda
CGCGTACAGGGAATAAAACACTGTTTTTTAGATTTTGGACTAGGTCTGGAAGGAGGGGTTGCCCTAGGCCATGAGTGCAGCATCACAAACCATAATAGTGAGATTTGGAGCTATAACAATTGGTTGTTTCATTTTACTTGATCAGGTGATGAATGGAACAACTAGAGTAGGTTGTATTGAATAAGCTCTACATTGAGCATATTTTCCATTCTGTCGGTTGTGTTTAAGTATCAAGTCAATTTTTAGTTGAGTGAGAGTCAATTTGTGTCATCAATTCGTCAGTTCTCAGTCATGCATTTCAGCTTTAGTTTTTGACTCCATTGCCCAATGGATAAGGCACTGGCCTGCTCTCCCAAAGATCTGTCCTTCTTGGCACCTCCAAGTAGCTACCATCCCCATTGGAGCCAATGTTAGTGTTAGTCTTTGCAACCTTCCTCCAGTGATCAAACATGCTCTTACAAAATGATTTTAACGTGTCAAGGTCAAATTTTGTCATTTCAGTGAGTCTTCAAGCAAAATTTGGTCACTGGGCATTAGGTCTAGAGTTTGCTTTTACTCCTGTCAAAGTTGTCCAAATGTCAGTCCATGTCACCATTCAACTGAGTATACCATCATTCAGAGGGTTGTCATCATCATGTCAAGTTCCACTGGTTCATTTTACACCTTGTTCATGCTTCAGTTGTGCCTAGGTAAGGTTCATTTCCCTCTCCTAGGGTTTTGAAGGAAATTTCTCTTGGATGGTCAAATCATCAGAAAACATTGTATCCCGATGTTCATACACCTTCCCCTATCCTTAAGGTACCTTATTAAACACTTCCCATCACTGAGATCCCCAAAATTCCTCATTTTTCCACAAACCCTAGTTTCTTGCTACAACTTGACAATTTTCTAGGTTGGGCCTATGTTTAACCCTTTCGGACCCCTTCCCCTCACTCAATCTTTGAAATTCCACTTTCCCCTGCTCCCTAACATCCCTCCCTACTTCCAAAAATTTTCTCAATAATTTAGAAGCCCTTTATCCCCTTCATTTCACTTCATTTCTACAAATCCCCTATTCCACACATCGGGATAGGTTTTACTCAAATGATGTTTCTGAGCAAAAAAAGATAAATTTTTGAAACTTTAGAGAGGTTTTTGTCCACAATAGGATAAGGAAGAAAAACCTCCTTCACTTTTTACACCGGTGTCATGGTTTTAGAGAAATGTCAAAAATACAGTTGCCTCGGGAGAATTGATGCACCTCTGAAGTGACCTTGCGAAAATCAAGTTTTTTCCTAGATTTGTTCGCCAAATTACTTTTTTGATAAGTCAAATGATAACTAGACACAAAGATATTTCCAATGAGCTATCATGATCTCAATTTGGAGTTGCGGAACACCTTCAAAAGTTGACGGAAACAACACTCTGCCTTTAGGCAACCTCATTTGGCACATTTTGACCCGTTTTGGAAGATTTGATTTCTGACAGGGAAAATGAACTCAAAATTGAAAAATTCTAGTTGGGTTGGAAATTAGACTCAAATACCTTTTCAACAATCTATCCCACGGCCAATTTGGACACCAGAAAGGCCTCCAAAAGTCTCCAAAAAGTGCTACGCACTGGGTGGTGGCGCGGCGCATTAGGCAGGTGGCACGGCGCACATAACTGGCACGGCGCATTGGGCAGCAATTTCCAGTGCAAATTTACACTGGCGCGGCGCGTTGGGCTTGAGGCATGGTGCATAGAGCTACCAAGTGAAATTTTCTCAAAAACTTTCCCCAAATCGCCCAAAATCACACGGATTTTCCTTGTCACAAGTAGGTAGACCCTTCATCATTGTTTTTTATCTAAGTTTGGTGCTATGTCATGGTGGTTGATGAATGGTAATTGTTTAACAAAAATCAAACCCTACCATTTGAAATTCCAAGAAACTTGCTTTCTAGGGTTTGATTAACTATTTTTCTACTGAGTCTATCATTCCTCCATCACTCATTTGTCCCTTGATTTCATTATTCCCTAAGTTCCCCTACCCCCCTAAAGCCACTAATCCTCTATCCCAAGTTTCCTTTCCCAAAATCCCCATTGTAAATCCCCAAACCCTAATCCTATGCAAACTCCCAAAACATCCCATATTTCCCTAACTAAACTCTATCCCAACAGTTCCTAAATTCTCCACTATTTTTCCTCCCCTTACAGTCCCTCATTTCCCTGTTTCCCTTGGTGGCAAAGGTCAAACACATCATCAAAGGCAATCCAAGATAGTTTGATGTATTAGCACCTATTTCTCCAAGAGAGTTTATCTACCAACAGACATGACATCTGATCCTTCATATGATTATGAAGAGGAGACCCAAAGTGACTCACCTACACAGGGACATGCACCCAGGAGGCCTCATAGAGGTGGAAAAAACGTAAAGGAGAACCGCCAAGCTGCCCAAAGAAGGAGGGTGGAGTTCACTTCACTCAAGCGGGAGATCAATGTTGATCGAGAGTCTTGGCTCAAGAAAGTGAACATCCACTTAGAGAGACTAGTAGACAAGGCCAACAAGGACAAGGCATTGCTGAGACACATGGCTTTTCATTACATGGCAAGGAATAAAATTTGCAAGGCGTGAAAAAGGAATTTAAAGGCAAAATTAAGGAAAGCATAAAAGAGGCAAAAGCGGCAAAAGGAGCATGATCAACTTCGGATATTGGCCGAGGCATCCTTGGCTCAACATAGCTCTTGAAAAAGAAGTTCCAACCCAAATTTCAAAAAATTTGGAGCAATTTTTGCATTTTGGAAATTTTTTTGCACAAAAAATAGAGTTTTCCTCCCTATGCGTCGTGCCACGTGGTGCTCGCTTTTGCTAGAGGGCTCAAAATCACAAAAAAATTACATTTCTGGATTTTTCATGAAAATTTATACTTGCCTACCTATGGGCAAGAAATTTGGGCAGGTTTTGAGCCCTCAAAGAGGTCAAAAACACTCAAAAAATGACCTCACTGCCCCTATTTTGACACACAGGAAGCAGCCTTGAGATATTTGATTTTTGACAAGGCAAATGAAGGCCAAATTGAAAAATTCCACTTGGGTTGGAAAGTAGATAGGTAGGCCTTTCCAACAAGCCTACTGTGAGCTGATTTGGACATCGGGAAGGCCTCCAAAAGTGGGTCCAAACAGGCACAGCACATAGAGAATCATGCATGGCACATAGAGGAAAAATTGCCAATTTGACCCAGTTTTGCTCTGTTTTTCGCCCAGTTTTGCCTAGTTTGAATTTTTCACTTTCCTAATGGCAATTTTATGATGTAATTTGATGAGAATTGATGGATCATGATGTAAATATGTTAGATTTTTACTTGTAAAGGTAGATTCATCAGTTTAGAGGTTGTTTGAAACTGAATGAATCAGTTTCCTTGTTTCCAGAGGTATGCTGTTATGTTGCCTAGATTCCAGTTCTCAGTTTAGGATTAGTTGGATCAGCTCCTAAACATGTGAGATCGACCCCTAGAGGAAAGGATGAGCTATGATTTGTCTATATTATGTTGTTTTTCAGTCATTAGCATGGTTTGACTCTTTAGAAAGCCTTGAGCTTCATTGTACTTTCATATCAGCATTTTGGCTAAGGAATTGAGACCAAAGTTTGCAACACTCTTTGGGATCCATGTGGCAATTTGTCTTGGTACAGTGATTTCTTTTGTAATTGTGAATTTTTTTATGTATGCCATTCTCTATCTTATTTCTTCTTAACTAAGCAAACAAGAGTGTAAGTAGAATCCATTGAAAATGCAGTGCTCTACTTGAGGTTTGCTTTAGTTTCTTGATGTTTTCAGCTGTTTGGAGAGGATCCATGATTTAACTTGCCCTCTTCAGCTCCTCACATGTTTTCTCCTTCCATATCAATCGATTTTAAGTGCTAAAAATGATTGCCTACCTTGTCTGATTGAGACCTCTGCAGGACTGTGCCTCATCCCCACACCCAAAATCTGCCTTCTCATCTGAGCCAACAAATCATCAATTCAAACCAATCAACCTCCTGCACGCATATACCTAGCCTAAGATCAGTAACTATATCAGCCATCTCAAGCCCTTAGTGACCATAATTAGCTGAGATTGACCCAGAGAGAGCCCTCTCCTGACCTGGTAGGGCTAGCTACTAGGCTGAGCATGATTTGATGTGGACCTAGAAGCTTACCTTTTCAGCCTGAGGTAAATCTATGCTCTAACAGCTGAAAAGCTATCCAAATGATCTAAAACATAGAAAATCCACCTACCTTGATGTTTGTTAAAGAGATTATGAAGAATTATAAAGGATCATTGCGAGCAAATTGAGTTGTTGTCGTGTCTGTACAAGAGACAATTCAATCTTGTGGTTTCTCCTCAAGTTACATCCTTTTAGGTGATGTGTTTTTTTTCAAAGAGTTTGGTCAATGTTTCCCTCATCAAGATCCCTTATTGTGGGATCAAATATTTTCTTAAGTTATTGTTTTTTGACGTACTTAGGGTGTTTGTAATATAAGTCAGATCCATGTTATAAATGTTTTGTGATATTAATTTTGGAAAGTGAAGAATAAATAACTAATGTTCACCACATGCAAAGTGTCGAAAACCCCATTGTTAGGATGCATTCACTCCACAACAAAGTTGGTACAAGGAGGTGTCAGAGCAGAGCCTACACAAGCCACAAATTTCTACATACCTGAATAGATGCAACCTTTCTTCTTGTGTAGCACTTAGGTTAGTATCCTTGGTGTTATGTTCTACGTGTTACATGTTTGTTACAAATTCCTAATCCAATCCTAAGTATATTATGCACAAATGGTACAAACTTTGGAAACTCAAGGGCTATATTTAATCTTAATCATCTCAATTTCAAGTCCCATGGAGCCATTGTTTTTTTCGTAAGTTTAGTAGACATGGCAGAAACATGCCATGCTAATGACGCCATTCTAATTAGTCAACCAAAAACTAGAATTAGGTTTTAAAGGTCTTGTGTGGTAGTAGTTTAGAAGAAAAGAACCGTGACTTCCTTAAGGATTATGACACAAAGTGAAACTAAACGAATAAATCATATTATCCACTCGTTCGCTAGGACAACAATCTTAGGTTATGAGACCACAGATGGCACCAAAACGGCGTGCACCATTCACAGGTCCAGTCGCTATGCATGAGATACCATGTCATACCATAACTCCCTTTTCCTGGAAACTGGACATCCCTCACAACATGATTGAGTTTTGTAAGATCTTACAGGTTTGTTTGGACAAGTACCCGGCGAGAACACTACCTATAACCATGCAAGTTATTGTCTTGAAGAATAGAATATTAACTGAAAAATTATATTATCTCTTATTGAGAAAAACCATAGTTCTACAGATTTTCAAATAATACCTCTTTTAGCTAGGGGAATTAGATAAGAGGAGTTTCCCTAACTATAATTTGATGTTATTAGTCCACTGCAATTGAGGTTTTTTCAATTGGATTTTCAGTTGGAGTTTTATGGCGAGTCTCAACTCCCTTCCTATTAATTTTAGAGAACAATGGTACGTTCCATGCTTTAGAGAAATTTACTTCAATTTTTCTTATTAGTCCAATATCAATTTCCAGATTAGAAATCATATAAACATTGATAGTAAATGTAGATATAACATAAACAATAAGAAGAAGACAAGCCAAGACAATAGGACATAATATTTGGCGGATGCCAGGGAGAAAACCCCAATGTGGGTGAAACCCTTTGATCAAATATTCTTATTATTCTTCAAAATTTTAGTAGAGAGAGAGTAGATCATACAAAATTTACTTTTCCAATCACTATCAAAATAGTTTAGCCAAACAACAGTCAACAGGATCTGCTAACCAGAAAGTCAACATAAGTTAAACCACCAGAAAAACTCCTCCAATTGAGCTCAGTCAAACACAGTCAACTTGGCCTCCAAAGATAGTCATAATCAACCCAAAACAGTCATGAAATTCTCGTTCAAACTTGGTCAACTTAGAGTCAATGTTGCAGTCAAAGGTCCTACGGTCAATGCAAGTCAACCTACTCCAATTCCTTAGTTTTTGTGCCAAGAGATGCGGCCTCAAAAATATCATATTATTTGGCTAAAAATTGTTGTCAAAGGAGGTGATTTTACCCTCGGTCAATGCTGGTCAATGTCCCTGCAAATAGTCTAAAACAGTCCTACAATTTCTACCTATAATTTTCGGTCAACCCATGTCAACATGAGAAGAAGAAGAGTTTCTCCTTTTGCTGTACGAACCAATGAGGAGAGGAGAGATAAAGATGTGTTGAGTGATGGTGTCTAAATGAGGAAAAGGCCTCTCCTATTTATACACAACGTTGAGGGTGAAGAGACACATCTGTTGGGCTTCATGAGCCTACATTTGACTTGAGACAACCTTGACAATTTGTCCATAGAAGAAATAAATTCACAATTCCATTTCTGCTTGTCACAATGAGATGATATTTAGATCAATCTTGCACCTCTCAGAAAGAGGAATCTAATACAAATATCATCCCTATCATATGAGATTTCTAAGGTGGAGTTTGGCCCTAGTTGCCAATTTTAACACTCCCTCTCAACTAGGAAGAAATCCACCTACCAAATCATCTATCAATTTGTACTATCTCTATCATCCTTGCTCTGCTCTACTGAACCATGAAGAAATAATGAAAAATAAATGATTGAGAGTGAGTCATAAGACCTCGCCACTCTCCACTGACCAGAAGTTAGTCTCAATTGAACCCAGATCAATATCAAACATCCTAGCATAGGGAGTATGACTATACATGATGCGTCCATCGGTACCCCAAGCCCTCGGGAGCTCCCAGAGCTCAATATCCAACTCAAATAGGACCCTCATAATATGGTATTTCCATGACTCCAAGTTGTTCATGGAAGGTTAAGAATTTGACCTTCAAAGCTTGAACCTATGTATTCCATCATATTTTCCCTTTAATTGTTTTAAGCCTAAAATGACTCTATTATAAGGTAAAATTTTTGTATTTATTTAAAATTTTACTACCAATTGCCAATGGCTCATACTTTGAAAAGAACATTAAGCTATATTCATATATCAAAAAATGCCAATGAATTGGAATCATAAAACAACCAACATATACAAAGGCACAATTTAGTTTTTAAGAGGAGTTGAGCGAAGTTCATGAATAGGGATTCTTCTTACTCATTTGCCCTAACAAGGTTCCTCACATAGTTATCCAAAGCAAAAATTCATAGACATTGCAACAACTAGGGACAAGGATATTTTCAACCAAACAAATTGATGTGACATATAAATCATTTTCTAAACCACATAATTTTTAGAACTAGACAACTTAAACTTGAGCATCCTAATTCAAAACTAGAAGTCCTCAACTCTTGTTTTCAAGTCATTGCAAACTGGACAACTATAGGAAAATATATTGTGAAATGTGTGATTATGTGGGGAAAGAAACAAAACTCAACCACCAAATTAATTCGACTTTATTTCAACCAAACAATCTAGAGGAAAGGGATGGAGAAAAATATAAAATGCATATGATCATTGAGTCAAATTCAATTTTACTATAGAACATGCAACCACAATACACTAAGATGAGTACTAACCTCATTTAAAGGTGCAAATTTCACCTCTAAATTTCTTCTAAGTAGTATTTACATCCTGCAACCAAATTCGTGCTTTGTGTATAGAGAAAAGCCCCAAAACATTATTGCACTGAGTTACCTAAAGACCAAATTCTTAGTTGAGTAAAGTGGTAACTTCCCAAGGCCAACTAGACTCTAAGCTAGTGACTTTGTAATGCATGATGTTGTAATGTGAATGTAAAAAAAGATCAAATATAAACCATTGATGAAGTTCCAAGACCCTCACTTAAATCCTCTATGTCATCAAACTTTAGGGTGTTAAATGCATGTGGGTGGCAGCAATATCTACTAATTTTGTTATACTTTTATTTCCCACAATATATCAATGCCAAGTCTAATAATTCAAACCACACTAAGCCATAACGTTAATCATAGTGTATAATGACACTTGTCAGATGATATGTTAATGTTTGTTTACGAGTATGCTACTATTTCACGCATAAATCATTTACCAATCCATTTCTCATGCAAAATACGTTGGTCACTCTTTCTGCACAAGCACTGTAAGTGTGCTAAACAAGACTTCCCTATGATGAATTGTTTGTTCCATGAATAGGGTCTCAAACCCAAATGTATTTTGCAATTTTCTTGCTTGTCCATCCGTTCTCCTATACTGCATGGGTTGGAAGGTGTTCACAAATTATTGCAGCTTGGTCTGCTATCGCAACAGAACTTGAATAAAAATTTTCTCTATGCACCATTGACTTCTCAATTTCATCCTTGTATTTGATCATAATAAATTATAGAAATTACACGTGTTACTCAGGCAAATCTATTGCAAGCTCTCAAGACATTCTTATTTCTTGACCTGAAATGATTGGTATGAAGTCGATGTTGGACTTCATACTTCAACTCTTGCAGTTGATGCCACACTGGTGGAGCATAAATGAGAAACAGTGAAAGATCAGCAATTATGAGAGTAGACAGGGTGAATAGTGTAGACAAATGGAAAAGTCGAGATGCTTTCTAGCCACTAAAATCATCCAACTAATAATTGTGTTCTTGTAAAAACATTAAAATTTTCCCACATTATTCTAGCACTCTAATAAATTATTGAGAGAATTTTTAACCATACAAATAAGATTTAAAATACTCGGTTTCTTATGGATTAGCATCTTGACAAAGCATATACCTGCATATACCTTAAAGTAAGGTGCATGTACTCTAACCATGAAGAAAAACGGACTTTAGTATGTCCACTAAAGTGAAATGGACTTTAGCATATGCATTTCACTTTAGCATATGCAGCCAAGTGAAGATGTCTTCAAATATATGCTAATTTAAAATGAGAAAAGAGTTGATAGCACTAACTTTTTTCACCGAGCCCAAATATGTCATTATGGATTGTCATGTTTTAAAGTAGAAAGGTTGAGGAAAATAATAGTTTAGGGAATGGGAAATAGGATATGTTTTTGCAAAAAATTGCTATGCGGCAAAATTTTTGAAAGGTGTATTTTTAGGTTACAATAAAATTCTATAAGTTTTTGCTTTATCTTTATTCTCCGCACAATGAGAATATTGAAGTTCACATTTTTAAGGGATATCTCTACTTCCCTATTTTTTAAAACTTTTCATTTCATACCTTCTGTTACAATCTCCAAATTGTTTACCAAAAGAAGTTTTCCTAAATCTTAGGTTGCCCAATGTGAGAAATATTAAAAAAAATTCAAAAATTGAACCCTAACCAAATGAGATGTAGATCCTCCAAATATTGTGATATTCCTAAACAATAGAGTTAATTGTCTAAAAGTTGTAGCATTTCCAAAACTTAAAGATAGATTATCTAAAGCCCAACATATAGGCACACATTTTCCTTGCTATGAAATTGAGTGAGTAGTAAATCATTCATGTCTCACTCATTTCTATAAATTCTCCCATTGGTTTTTTCTCTCAATCAACGATGATTATTGCTCTCTAATGCCATAAAATGATGTCACAAGACAAATCTAGTCTATAAGGGCACATTTTCATCATGACATGATTATCTTACAAAGCTAATTGTTTCAATTAATTTTAAGGTTCCCTTCTATTTCCAAAATTTGAAGTGCTTGTCTTGCTAGGAAGATTAATATACACAAAAAATGACACTCACGGTTCTTGTTTTAAATTAACATCATAAAACATGTCTTAAAAAATTCATTTTCTTATGGTGAGAAGGAAAACAACATAAGTTGGTGGAACACCAAGGGAATCTATTGCCTCACTACATAGGAATTCTTAAATGCTACTATAAATAAATACAAGACCATAAAAAAATGACTATATGGTGTTGTACCATTGCCTTTCAACTACAGTTCCCATAATTCCGCTTGAGTATTTATAATATCTCCAAGTGGTATGGCTGAAATATTAAGAGATGCATGATAGGCCACCATTGAGTAAGAACATAGACGAAGAGATGATGTGCAATAAAATGAAGGGTTTTCAAATTTTCAATAAGACAATATTGTAATGTAAGCATTTATTCTTACTATCAACGCTAGACAATCCTCATGGTGAAGGCACCTTGAGAATGCACGTCTAGGATTCAAAATCAAAATGTGAAATTTCATTGGAGAAAGTACGAATTTATGAAGAGAATGGACATGTGGAAAATTAACACTAGAGATTCATGGAAACTTGAGAAGAGAAGAGATTCTTACATGTTTGAGAAGAGCATAAATTCTAGAAAAAGGGAAGAGAAGGGAAGAAAATCATCGAATTAGCAAAACAACTAGTGTTATGATACCATATCAAGAAGAAGATTGAATAACTCCATAAAGTTAAAATATTTGTTGAAAGTGAGATATACATAAGGACATGGAGAGATGACTCTTGGTTTCATATTCCAAGAGCTCCAATGACTCTTGACATTCACCTATGACTATCAAATTTCTAAATTAATATTTACAACAATATTTACAAAATATCATACTCCAAAATATTAGATACCTAACACCATGTGGTTAATCTAAATAGACATTTAGGTTTTACTAACTTTGTTTTGACTTAACTCCTACTAAGTCTTATTTTACTTTGAGACTTGATTTTTTCCCTTCATTGAGTTTTATTTTTCGTAATGTTCCTTTTTTTGAACTCACTTAGTTCCCACCACCCCCATTCAATTTACAAATTAAGTTGTATCTTCAAATAAGGCCTCCTTTCCACTTTTGTTGCTTTGTCATCATCCTAATTTTAGAATCATGCTCGAATTTTGAACCATGATTTTCTTCATCTTTTTATTTGTTCATATTTTGATTCTTCCTTTTAGGTTGTATTTTCACTGTCACATTGAATCTTCAATGATTGGATTCCTTAATTGGCTTGGATAACCAAATAAAGCACTTCGCAGAGTAATTGAGCCGATAGGCTTATTCTACAACCCAATGTGAAGGCGATGTGTAAGTATGTCTAGACGTCTTAAAATAAAAATAAAATATTCTCTAAATAAAAAAGCAATGTTAGCTATAATAAAAAAGAAAAAGAAAACATGCTATACATATTTAATTAGTTGTCCGTATGACCTAATATAATTTCATAAAAAGCAATTAGAAGTAAAAAAACATATGTATGATTTAAACCTTACACTTTTCAAAAATATTTTAACACTGATATCCACTTCATATATATCTATATATAGAAAAAAATATATATTAAAAGAAAATATTTTAATGTTATATAAAATACAATATCCAATGTTGGCTATGAATAAAATATTTTAATATGAATTAATATTAAACGGTATACTTAAAAATATATTAATAACAAAAAAAACAAGTTTAATGTGTTCATAAAATGGCTCAGTGCACATGTTATGTAATCTCTATAACATTCAAAAATATAATTTAAACAATAAAAAATTACACATTGTTTTCGACACTCTAAAAATAAGTTTGCACACAAAAAACTTTGATCCCTCTCAGCTCATGTTAAATCCATGATTAAGATAGATATTTTAGTGTAAATGGGTCTCAATTTTGAAATCAATTTTGATCTCCAAATTAAACGTCCTTCCCCTAAAATATTGTTTCTTTTACGCAATTGAAGAATCAACCTTAATTTCTAGATTGAACCTTACAATTATTGTTTAGACTACGTGGATCATATAGGATCTTGGCCAAGTTCAATCTTCTCCTTTGCATTATCTTCTTTCAAATCATTTTTTGTATTTTCCTTCGTAACAAATTGCTAGCCTTAATTAGGTTTAAACACTAAATTGGACCATCGAGTCCCTAAAGTGATATAAATATTTCCTAATTCAATAATAAATCCTTATTTTCAGGTACTTCTTTTACTATAAAGATATTTGTTCACACACATGACGCCTTTTAGTCATAAATGTGGTGTTTTGAAGTCTTAAATTCGACATCAATTCCAATTTATAAATCACTCTCTTACCGAGAAAACTCAAAGCATGATTTCCCAATTGGTCCTTATCTATAATAGTGGTTAGGGGTTTCCATTAAATCC
Organism: Pinus taeda; assembly: GCA_000404065.3. Classification (NCBI taxonomy): domain Eukaryota; kingdom Viridiplantae; phylum Streptophyta; class Pinopsida; order Pinales; family Pinaceae; genus Pinus; species Pinus taeda. Next base: position 18,943 of record APFE030172223.1, read on the forward strand.
ATTGGCTTTGATCTATAGACTATTCTCTCATCAGTTCCAAATCATTGATGCAAAGCAAAGTTTAATGAAGTTAAACTAGCTTATATAATGTATACAAGTAATTTGTGCTGGTAAATACATTTTCAAGCATGGCATTGGTAAATACATATTCAATAATGACATGCCAATGCCATATGACTAACTCATACATCTTAAATGTATGTGATAAAGAGATTCCTAAAGCATGAATTATAATCACACATATGACTAATTTTTATTTGATTCATGATTACTATTTATCAAACAATTTATCTCTATGACCCGAGCTCATTACCTAAAAAATATGAACATTCAGTTTAAACATTTAGTGAAATGCATTTGGTATTAATAAACTATGCACGCAAGCCTCATTCCCTAGGTTAACACCCACGTTAGGAGTCTACATTCAAGACCAAAAAGAACATTTGTATTACTACAACATGCATTTCAAATTAGGGTTACTTTTCTGTAAAACCTAGAAACTTGCCTAATATGAATATTTAAAGAGAAATCCATTAACTAAATCAATTTAATTTTTTAAATTTAACCATGTATGCTCTTTTTGATTTTTTACACTTTGCATGAACATTTATCTAGACCCTATAAATGGAGGAAAAGGAAGAAAGGCCCTTAAGAAAGATCAGTTGCAATGAAATCATCAAAGGTGATTGACATAATAGAAGACCTCGAGGAAATAATAGTAGTTAATGAAGAATATGTTGAAGCTATGGTAGAAAATGAAGATTGCAAAGAAACATAATTTCTCAAAGGAGAAGAAAGACTAGTGAAGAATTATAAATCTAGCTATCTAATCCCTCAGTTCATTAAACATGCTTTTAGATTATAGAATGGCTTAAGATTTGTGTAGAGGGAATTCTATAATAAAACACAACATTTATATATGTTAGGGCTCAACATAGAAAATCTCAAGTGGATCCAACCATCGGAACTAGAGCACCAAAAAGCTGACTTGTAGTTTGATAAAGTAAAATAACAGTAGTTTGCCATAGGTCAAGTTCCTCTTAATGTTCCTATTATTACTATATATGTTTCACAAGAAATAGAGGATGAAACCATACAATAGAAGAAAAATCTCATGAAACCCTTCAAGGGATTATTTATGAGTGATCTATAAACTTTCACGAATATTCTACTAGAATATCTCATTAGAATAGATCTTATAATATTTTGAAATACTAGATTATGCAAATTTATTTCCTTAGATTATAGATCAATTCAGTACTATCTTTGTTCAAATTTATGAAAGATATAAAATTAGAATGGAAAGGTTAGGCACACAAAAATACCATGCATATAAATAACACACGATTTATCCTAGGAAGTTCAATCTCAAAGAAAATCTAGGGAGAAGGTGAGGTCTATCCTCTTCTCTCTTTGCTTTGTTATAGAAAAGAATATACAAAGGAATGGGTACTCCTATGGAGTTGTCTTTGATATTGTGGCTTGAATAAATGTTATAGAATCATTATCTACCTTTATTATTCTCTAAAAATACCACTACTAGTTGTCTTAATTAGTTATGGAACAAGTAAAATGCAAAAGAATGGATCCCCTTTCATTTCAGTAGCCTTGTATTTAGCATAGCTTGATATCCATCTATTTTTAGTTTATTGACTTCCTTAACCCTCAATTGAATAAGATTTTATACCTTCTAGAATATTTTTGAAATCTTTTCACATGGATATCCCCACATCTGTGAGTAGTGGCATGATCTGTAGCATCCATTCATACTATGATGGTTAAGAAGGCATGTTAACTTATGGTTAGCATAATGTTTGCATATAAGCTTCAATTGAGGGGATTTTCACACTATTGGAAAGGGATTGATGTCTAAATCTATTTGATGGGTGTTCACATCTAATTTGGACCCTACAAATCTAGAAAAAATCATTTTCTACCTCAAAATGGCCTTGAAAGGTTCAAGGCCCTAATTCTCAAAACCAGGACCTACCACTAAAGTGGCACTGCAAGTTGATTTCTCTAGTTTTCCACCCAAAAAGTATCAAGATATATGCATGGAAAATTTTAGGGGATAAATTCATAGACAAACTATTTTTTTGTACTTTTTTCAAAACAAGAATATTTTCTAATTTCCATTTTCTCTAAAAATGGTTCAGCTAAATTTTATAGGATAAAATAAGTTTACCTTGAAAGTCACCAAAAAATTATAGAGACTATATAAAATCATTATAAACTGAATATTTTCACAAATAAATCACTAGACATTTTATATTTTTCATGTTAGGTACTAGTAACATTCATAAAGATTTCTACACTTTCAAATAAATTTACCTCCTTAATATTTTCTTTGGATAGATGAAAAATTATATGATGATCCACTATGAATCATGTTTCCCCATTTAGGAAAACGTTTGTTCCCAAAAATTTGTATTGAATGACGTTAGACAAATTTTCCTCTACCTTCTCCTTAGAGTATAACTTTTATTTTCCTAGAAGTTTTCCTTTCAACTCAATCTAACAAAGGTCATGCTACCCATATCTTTTACTTTTAGATTTATTCTAGAAAATTGTATTTTCTACCAACTCTTTTTGAGCATATGTTGTTAATTCCTATTGTAGGTAGGACCTAATCCTCCTCTTGATTGAACATGGAAGGCTCATATAGTTTCCAATTATCCAAATTCACTATTGATTAAATGTTGCCACATGTCTGGGGGTATATGGAGTCTATAGGTTTTATCTCCCACCTTCTATAATACATCAAAAGGTCCATACTACATATCATTTTTATTCTTACCAGGGCCTTGTAGTATTTCCTTATTCAGTTGTAACCAAACTTTTTATTCCACTTTATTATATCTCTATTCTACACTAGTCATGTTGAGCCTTTCACATTTGCTTTGACTTCTTCACCATATTTGTAAATGGATATTCCTAGTCCTTCCAAAAAACTCGTGTACACTCATTGATTATTTTGTAATGTTTTCCCTCACTCCTCCCTATACTCAATATACAAAATCTAAAGGTGAAGGAAACAATACCCAAAACAAGTTTGAAAAGGATACTTACCAATAGAAGCATGGATTGTTTTATCATAAGATAGTCCAATACATGATATTTTCATCCCAGGTATTCAAGTGCTTCTAATTTTAACCCCTCAAAAGTTGCATGAAAGTCCTATTGAACACTTTTATTTTCTGAATTGTTTATGGATGGAATGCTATAGACCTTTTCAATTGAGTGTTTATCTTCTCCCAAAGTGTAGTTTAGAAGGCACTGACAAATATGGTATCTTATATGAGATTATGCTCCTTAACATCCAAAAGCACACCCATACTTGTTCAAAGAACATGTTCATTGCAACTTGTTCCTTAATATTATTTTTACAAGGCATCAAAATGCACATTTTACTAAACTTCTCAACTATCACAAGTAAATAGTCATGTACTTTCTACATTATTCGTAACTCAACTACAAAATATATCTAAATGTTTTCCCAAGGTTTGTGGATATAGGTAAGGGATGGTTTAGACCTTGTTTTCTATTACTCAGTTGTAGTACAACAAAGTATGCATCCTCTAATATATCGTGCTACATTGTCTTGAAATTTGTGCTAGTATACATACTTTTGCAAGTTATCAAATCTCATCCTAAAAACAAAATATCTTCTAACCTTGGAGGTGTGAATATCTCTAATAAGTTGCAATCTTAGGGGCTTCACTGGAGGAGTAATATCATACAAAGAATATATATTGAGGAAAAAAGGACATAATATATTGAGGATATAATAGGGGGTTAAAGGGTTTTAATTTTAACAGGTACAAAATATGGACCTCAAAGTTAATGAAAAATATAAAGAGGTATAAAAAATGTTAATGAAAAAATGGATAATTACACTATCTAGTGGAAGTAGGGACTTTTTAAAATGGGAAGGTGTATTGGGTTCATATTGGTAGGGGATTAAACAATGCTATTTTTATATGTATTTTCCAATATGTAGTCAAATTAAGGGTTTTTTTTAGTATGCCATGAATTCACATGATATGTCAAAGGTTCATTGAGTGAATCCCCCGTGGTTGCAATCATTCACCTTTGGGGAAATAGAGTATATACACCTTGTACAATAACCCATTTTGGAGATGATGGTTATCTTTATTATAAAATTTCTCTACATGGATTTGGCCATATATATATTGAAACACCTCCTTGAAGTTATCATCTTATGTGTATGCCTCTTTGTATGCATTATGGGTAAATGGCTCCATGTGCATATGATTTCCTAAAGTTGTAATATTGGTTGTGGGTGTCCTTGATAACATGTCTTCTAACTTATTAATAATACCATTCTTTTACTTGATTACTAGATGGAATTGTTGTAAGAACTCCATCCACTAATAATGTTTAGTGTATTGAAGCTTACTTTGGGCATGAAAATACAACAATGATTGGTGATCTATGCCAATTATGGTTTCCTTTCCCATCAGATGGTTCTTGTAAAATATAATAACTTCTACCAAGGCATGAAGTTCCTTATCATAGGTAAGGTAGTTTAAGACTCCCACATGAAACATTTTAGAGTGATGCCAAATAGGATTACCTCCTTGCATTAGTACTGCTCTCGTGTCATACCTACTTGAAACTATCTCAAATTTGAAATTCTTTTATAAGTTTGGTAGTGTGAGAAGTTTGCTTGACTGATACTCCATTTCATCTTGTCAAAATCCTTCTATTATTTCTTTTCTCAGTGGAAACTCTTATCAATCATTGTTATGGTGTGAATTTGCGGGAAACCATTAAAAATGATTTAATGAATTTCCACAAGTACTACATGATGGGTCTTTAGTGTTAGGATATTCCGACACGTAGGAATAGTTAGGTATAACTTGGTCTAGTATAGAGTTAGGTAAAGTGTGTTTCTTTACTATGTACATTTGTAACTTACAATCTGACGGTCATGATATGTAGTGCTCGGACGGTTCATTCTCTCCTCGGTATTACCGACACTTGATCTGTGGCTTGACACCCAATTGGTCCATGAATTATATTTAAAGCCCATGGAGGATCATTTGTAGGTTCACCGTGCATGAGAGAAGCTTATGTAAATTTTTATTCTTTTATTAATAAATTGCCTGTAGTAGCCACGTTGGCGCAGGTCGTGGACTGTTTCCTTCTCTGAGGGTTTTAACAACGTCAAAATACTGGTGTATTGATCTGTGATCTGTTTGTGAGCGGTGTCCTTTTGGTGTTCTGTCTGAGGAACTTACCCTGTAAATTCCTACATGGTATCAGAGCTATTTGAGGGCCGCTTCCGTTGGTGATCCAAATCTGAAGCCGGTAGAACTGCATGCGGCTGTCGTTTCCTAGATCTACTGTTTCTGACTGCTTTCGGGCCGAGAGGACTGCTCAGTTGTGTTCGGAGCATCTGTTCCAGTGAGGAACCCCTTTCGTTTCACGCGAAAAGGTTTCCGGTAGCCCTATCTGCGTCATTTTTAAGATCTGGAGGTATACAATCTTTATTTGCAGTTTACTGTTATTTT
>APFE030172227.1:7739-28418 GCA_000404065.3 Pinus taeda
CCCCACCCACCCGTCCCGCACCCTCATGTTAACTGTCGGGAGCACGAGGGGTGGGGGGTGCAAAAGGTTCATCTACCATTGATCTCTGCCGAGTGAATCAGAGTCATTGCTTCTAGCGCAGAGTTTATTTGCATGTGACAAGATTATTTTGCCGTATATTAACTTTATAAAATGTGATAAAAACATGAAAATTGATTATCCTAAGTTTAACTTAGAAACAAATTTAATATTTCTGACTCTGATAGCGGAATTTAAATGTGCATCGCTAAAATCATTTTTCTAGGGATTTCATTTCCTTTTCTTTTTAATTTCTCTAAATATTTTAATTTTTTTTCAATTTCATGTTTTATCCCTTTTCATATATATATATATATATATATATTTTTTTTTTTTTTCTTTTTTCTTTTCTTTTTCTTTTTTTCTTTTTTCATTTTTTGACATATAAATGTAAAAATGCATAATGATGTTACAACATCGGCTCCTTCTGGGGACTATTTTTCCCTGTGAGTTGCAGAGAACATGCAGATCCATGTGCCTTCTCCTCGGGCTATGGAGTCTTTGTTGTGAAAATCACACTTTCCATGAAAATGTAAATAAAACTGGAAATGTATAATGAATTATGGTTTTAACATCTTTTAGTACTAAACATAGTGCTTGAGATATTGTCCATTGACAAGCAATGTAGAGTATGTTCCTTCCAGATTTCGCAGAATGAAAGTATTGTGTCCTTTAACCTTTGAAATGTTGAATGGCCCCAGCGAAAGATTATCAAATTTACCATGTTTTCCCTTTTCTTCACTTCGAGCATCCCATTTCAAAACTAAATCTCCTTCTCTAAAATCTCTCTCTAGATTTCCTATCAAACAAAGTTTTCATCTTGTTTTGGTATTGACGAAGTTGTACTGAACTTAATCTCTATCTTCATTCAATTCTATAATTTGATTAATTCTTCTAGAAAAATCATTAGGTTCTTCATTTGTCTCTTGTAAAAATTTCATGCCAGGGAAAGCTAACTGTGTAGGCAGAATAGCCTCAATGCCATAGACAAGTTGAAAAGGGGATTTACCTGTTGATCTTTTGGGTGAAATTGTGTTGGCCCAAACTACATACTTAAGATGACTTTCTGAATTTCTCTTATGATCTGAAAGTACATTTTTTATCACCTTTAATAAACTCTTATTGGATGAATCTGCCAATCCATTTCCTTAAGGGTAGTATGGAGTAGAATGATGCAATAGGATCTAATATTTTTGGTAAAATTCTATCATTTAACACTACTAAATGCTTGTGCATCATGTGTGACTATCTGCTGAGGACACCCAAATATAGATAATATACTTTCCTCAATAAATTTAATGACAACAATATCTGTAGAATTTTTTACCGAGATAGCTTCTACCCACTTTGTAAAATAATTTGTGGCAGTTAAGATCCATCTGTGTCAATTGCTTGATGTTGGATGTATCTCTCCAATGAAATCTAGTCCCCATTGTAAGAAAGGTGCCTGAATAAAAACTAGAACACGAGGGATTGTTAATCTTTGTTTACCAACAAAATCTGACATGGAATGCAATTTCTCACCTTTGCTCCAACTTGTGAAAACAACTTTGGCCAAAAGAAACCTGCTCTCAAAATATTATGTGTTGTTGCTCACCAAGGATAATGACCCCCACATATTCCTTCATGAAATTGATCTATAACACCTTATGTTTCTCTCTCAGTCAAGCATAGAAGTAAGATATTTAAAGGATCTTTCCAATACAAGTTAACATTGATAATACAATACTTCATAGCCTTGAATTTAAGAGTTTTGCATTAATTTTTTGTGAAACCGGGAGGATATTAAAAATCATGAAGAAAGTTTACAATATCAACATACCATTCAGATAACAAGAATTTTTCCTCAATGTGAAGTGGAAGAGGAATTGAATCTATAGAAGAAGAAGGTTCTTGTGAATTTTTCTCTCCTGAACCTGAAGACGAATCTTGTGGATTTTTCTCTCCTGAACCTGAAGACGAATCTTGTGGATTCTTCTCTCTTTATACCTGCATGATAGTGTTTACTCCCAGAACTTTACAGTTAGCTTCAACCAAGAGCTTGGCTAAGCTCTATCCTTTACCAACTTAGTGGATTTGATGTCTAGATCAAATTCAAGAATTTTAGTTATCCATCTTCCTCTCCTACCATCTGTATCAAGTTGGGTCAAAACAGTTTTGACAACATCGTTCGGGACATAGGCAGTAATAGGGGATTGAAGGACATAAGTTCTGAAAGCTTTTAGAGCTTGTATAAGGGCATAGGTCTGTTTTTCAATAATATCATATTTTAACTCTCTATCTCTCATATCTTAACTAAATAGGGAAATTGGTTGTTCAAACAATAGCTAAAGTGGTATTAGAGGCAAAAGAAAAAATGTTGAAAGGTTTTGTGTAATCAGAGTTGGCTAGTATCGAGGCTTCATAAATAGCCTTTTTAATTTGTGTAAATGCATATCTAGCTTGCACTTTCCATTTAAAATCAAGATCTTTGTTTAACATATCAATAGTATCTTTAACAATTTCAGCATAGTTTGATATAAATCTCCTTAGAAAATTAATCTTTCCTAAAAAAGCTTGAATTTCCTTTTGTTCTCGGGAGAACAATTACCTCAATAGCTAAGACTCGCTTTGGATCAATTACCACTCCTCCTTTTGAGATGATGTAGCCTAGTAAATTTATTTATTTTATGGCAAACGAAGATTTCTTTGGGTTAAGCGAGATTATGAATTTTCTCCACCTATCAAAAACCTTTCTCAAGTGCTTTAAGTGTTTTTCATCGGAGTTTGAAAACATAGTTAAATCCAGATAAATAACAATAAACTTATTGATTTTGCCAACAAAAGTTAAATACATTGCTCTTTGAAATGTTGCTCCTGCATTAGTTAAACCAAATGGCATCCTAGCATACATGAATGTACCCGAGGGAGTGGTGAATGTTGTTTTCTCTCTGTCTTCTGGAGCTACCAAAATTTGGTTGTATCTAGATAAACCATCTAGCATAGAAATTCTATTAGAACCTAAATCTCTTTGCAGTAATTGATCCATTTTAGCCAATGGATAATTGTCTTCTAAGGATGATTTGTTTAGATTCCTAAAATCCACACACAGTCTAATTTCACCATTCCTTTTTCTTACAGGAACTAAATTTACAATCCACTCAGAATGTATAAGATGAACAATAATATTGGCATCCAACAACTTCTTTAGTTCTCTCTATGGTTGGAAGTAAAATTGGATTAATTCTTCTTAATTTCTGTTGGAATGGTTTGGATTTTGGTTTTAAAGGGATTTTATGCTCAATAAGATTTGTATCATAAGTTTTGAGCTCATCATAGGACCACGCAAATACATCTTATAATGCTTTAAGAGATTGATATACTTGTATTTTATATCCTTAGGCAAGGACACTTAAATTTTCACATTTTCGTTTTTTTCATCAGTTCCAATGTTATAGTCTTCTACATCCTCTTGTGATGTGTTTAATAACGAAGTTTTCAAAACATCATTATGATAAAAAATCCTTTCAAGAGGGATTAGACCCTAGGGAATGAAATTGTTTGGAAATTGGAGGATATTATGATCAACTATCTTGTTATTCGATTGTGAGGATTCATTTTCATGAGTTGATTTATGATCAATAATTTGTTCTTCCTCAATTTGCAAGGTTGAGAAATCATCAACTGCCTGCAGGAAACTCTTCAATTGTTCATCATCTTCAAACACTTGCAAGTGTTTAAGATTATCAGGGATTAAAGGCCTATAATCTACATGAATTTGATATTGGAGTTGCATTGGATTAGGAGTTTTAAAGAAGCTTGCAGAAACTACTAAAGGCATTGCATAAATGTTCTCATATCTTGGGATTGTTGTGATGTTAAAAGCTTGGAAATAGTTTTCTATAGAATCCCATACCTCATTTTGGTAAGATCTAAGCCTAGGATGTTTTGCTTGGCATAGATTCCTTACTTGTTTTGCGATTAATTTCAAGTCACTAAAAACACTTAAATTTTGAACTTTTAGACTTTTAGCTAACTCAAGGCCTAGAAGCAGGGCTTCATATTCTGCTACAGTATTCGTAACATCAAAGTATAACTTAAAATATTGGGTTATGTTTTCTTTATTTAGATAGATTAACACAATTCTTGCTCCAGCCCCATCTTTAGAAAAAGCCTCATCGATGTATAACTTCTACACATCAATTTTTATACATTTAGGTTTGTTCACAATCTTTTCAATGTTAAGCTGAGAATTTTGGAGATCATTAGATGACAATGTGAAGCATCCAAAATCCTTATCAATAGCATAAATCATATGATTAATTTCTTAATCAGTGCTTGAAATAGTGTTAATGAATCTTACCTCTCTGTATAACCTAAGATGTTCACCCCCAGATACAAGAATTGTAGCATAAGACATATCCATCTGCAGATTTCCCCCTAATTTGGTACAGCATGATCTTGATAACAACATTCCAAATTTGGGAGGGATATATGTGACTACAATATCTAGTACTACACTTTTCACAGGGATTTGTGCTAAAGTTACAACTAGGTCTTTTATCAATCTGAGACAAGGAACTTTCTTGGACTCAAAGGTGTACCAATCATGGTAAGGTCTAGTAATTTGTAATTGAAATTGATCCATGATGACTTTGGGCATCAAGTTATGAGAGGCCCCCAAGTCTAACATACAGTTGTATAGAAGAAAATCATGAACTTTGAGAGTGACACAAAAGGGAGGAACGTTCTCATCAATCATATCAAAACTAGGACTAAAAACCACTGATGGTTTTTCATCATGTAAATTGATCACATCACCCTCAACATCTATACTCGAGGATTGGATCCACTTTGATACTTCGTTTTTGTATCTTGAGTTTTTAGAGAGTTCATACAGTGGAACAGAGATTTTGACTCTCTCTAACTCTTTTTCTACATCGAAAATTGTTGGAACGGTTTTTTCAAAAAGCATTATGTTCATTAGGTTGAGTTAATGGCTCAATTATAGTTGTTTGAGTTTCAATAAAAGATTTTGGAGCCTCATTGATTGTAACATTCTTGGTTGACCTACCAAGGCGTGGTTTAGGCCTCAAATCATACCTTGTATTTAATTAAGCTATTAAAAACTCTGAAAATGCTTGATATTTAGAAACATGTGAAGTTTCTTGATTTTGAATTAAAGCTTGATCATGGGAAACTGGAATTATAGCATTCTTCTGTGATTGATCATCGAAATAATTTATGTCATTAGTAACTAATGGTCCAGTTTCTTCGGGTTCTTGATCATCAATCATCAACGATTGTTGAATTTATTGATCAGGGTTGGGTCTTTGTAAAATCTGGGTTAGAAAGGTCTTTTGTACTGAGCTTGAGGTTTGTTTGATGTTTGTTCAACTACTCTAGGTTGTGTTTAAATCTTTGAAATCCTATTTGAAATATTTCTAAGGAAGTAATTTCATCAATTTTGTTATCCTCGGTGTTTCTTTTAGAAGAAGAACCCCCTTCTCCCTAGCTTTCATTTTCCTTTTAGCTTTTTCAGCCTTTGCTTTGAGTTTGGCTGAGGTTGATCGATTTGCCTCAACCTTAATAGCATTGGTCTACATGTCTGCTAGGGTTACAAAAGTTCTTTCTCTGAGCATAACTACAAAATCATCATCAAATCCTTTAGAGAACTTGACTTTGGCAGCAGTTACTGGAGATTTACAGTTTGGTGGCATTTTATTGTAAATTTTGTTAAATCGTTTTATAAAATCAGCCACAAGTTCACCAGGGTTTCTTTTTAGGTCATCAAATTCAGTCACATAGTAAACTGGATATTTTTTAACAACCCATTGGTTTTTAAAAATAATAACTAATTCATTCCAAGAAGGGATAGAATTATCTCGTAGTTGTCAAAACCAAATCCTAAAGTTTCCTTCAAGAGATTGAACAAACAATCTCATGTAGACATCTTCATGCTCTATATTCATGTTATCAACAAAGTCTAAGAAAGTAGACAGATGATCTTCAGTAGACAAACCAATTTCACCATTGAATCTAGGTAAGTGCTTCAGATATCCATCTCGGAAATTATTTAGATGATTGGGAAGAACTAAGGCCGCATAACGACCCTGAATGATGAAGATGAGGATGAGCTTTGAGAAGATGAAGATGATGAAGGGGATGAGGTTGAGCTTTTGGGAGTTGTAAGGGGTGAAGATAAGCTAGAAGAATTTATGGAAGTTTTTATTTTTCTTGTTGTTTGTATGACTAATTTCTGTTCTTCAGGACCAAACTTTCCTTCATTATCAAACATAGGATTTGTATAAACAAAAAAGTTGTCCTCAAAGCTAACAAAAGTAGATGGATAAGTGGGAATTACTGATGAAATAAAGTCACTAGGTTTTATTCTGGTAATTCCAGACCTAATTCTTTTTTTTTATTTAGGAGATTCTAAAAGAGGTTCAGGAATCTAATAAGGTTCTAACTGATAAACAAGGAGAGTTGACTGCAAATCAATTCCTTTAAATAGTAGTTCTAACACTTTTGGTGGTAAATCTGATAGTTCAAGAGGAATTGGAATAGGTCTAAAAGGATCGATTTCAAAAACAATTTCAGATGGATGAATTACACAAGCAAAAGTACAGGCTTCTAGTCTTTGTCTTGCAGAAGCAATTCTTGTCAATCTCTCAGGATCTGATAATGGAGAATAAAGTTGTGGATCTCAGAGAGACCTAGGTGTCTACATGAAGCCGGTTTAATTTTTGTGGAATTGTCAGGTGAATGATTTTAACCTACCAACCTTTATTCATCATTAAAACGTAAGCTTTAATCGTTGTCTGAGGGAAAATAATTCAAGAATTTCTTTCCCCTACAACAACGCCAATATGATGTTGTACCTCTGTAGATAATTCTAGGTTAGGAATTATCCCAGAGCATCTAAAATGTTTTGTTGGTTTTTAAAGTTTTTTGGATTACCAAAGCTCTAAACTGCTTAAATAGGTGCAATTCTTAATTACTTGTGATTAAATAAAAGGTTGATTTTTCACCTCTAAACATTAATTTAGCTTTGATTTAGATGTGTGAGGTTGAAATTTTAGAAACTAAATTATTTGTTAAACATCAAACAAATTATCTAACCATCATATACAGTGGATGCAAGTAAAATTCTTTTACAACCAAACAATATATGTTAAAAAACTTAAGGGAAGATGACAATTTATTGATGTAGAGGAGTTAAATCAAACAAACTATATGATTAACCAATCTCTGTAATAGATTATAACTTCATGGGGGATTTCATACATATTGAAACTCAATATTATCTTACCCAGAACTCCCATGAACTTCAAAACATATGCAGAAAACGGAGTGAAAATAATAACAAAGAAAACTTACAAGAACACAATTTGTTTTGAAATGAATCCGTAATTCTTTTATTATTTCAGAAATAACCTTGAAGGATACAAGTTTTCTCAAAAACCTATCACAATGGTTCAACCATTTCTAAGTCTTATTTCTAAGTACTTAAAGAAAATATTACATCTAAGATCGGATTCCAAACTAAAATACATTGACAAAATAATATTTGTTTTAACAAACATAGATATTCTAAATATAAAGGAGAAAAAGGAAACTCTGTTGGAAAATGTTGCATTGTTGAGGCTATGTACGAATATGGTGATGATTGTTGTTGCTTTGCTAGAAATGTTGTTCCTTTCATACTAAAAATCCTGAACTGCATTTACACTTCATTCGACCAATTCTAGTAGTCGGTCCCACCTTTCTTCACTTGGGATAGAAAATCCAATCATATTGTTGAATCTTTCATCCACTTCAGTGTAAGTGTCAAAAGTAGGTTTATTTACAAAAAGGTGGTAGACTTCGTGTTGGATATTCAAATCAATTTGTATTCCCTGTATGAAGGCTTCACCACTGATAACACCTTTGGCTTTTGCAAATTGGAGGCATAAGTACCTATGTTACACAACCATTCTTGTTAATTTTCTAATGGGGTCAATTTTCCATTAGAATTTTTGAGTGTAGGCAAGCCCTTTTCCTGCAACACAATGAATTTCCTATAGAATCTCTTGATCTGCAATTCAAGATCCTTGCATTTGTTTTCTAAGTATCATCAGATTCTTTTTTTTCAAGACCCTCTTGACCTCGATGATTATTGTTGTTCTGTCTAGAATATTAAGGTTTTCAATATCCTCCTTAATTTTGGAATTCAGTAGCTTAATGATGTTTTATGCTTCCTCCGACCTGTGTTCCAAATCCACCTTTGTGTTTTCTATGGTTGCCTTAACTCTATGTACAAGTTCCTCATGTTAAAAAATAATTTGTATGGAAGGCCACATATTTGTTATATTGGCATTTATATTCTGCCAAATAACTATTTTTAGCCTTAGCTAACATTTGGATTATACAAGATTATCTTCATATTTCTGCACCTATTGCATAAGTCTATAATTTGTTTGCAATTCTCACGAATATGCATTGTCAGTTTTGAGTTTATTCTCCCCGTCTTAGCCAATTTTGTTGACAATTTATCCTTTTCTGTAGCCAATTTTGTTGACAATTTATCCTTTTCTGTCTGAACAATTGATAATTCATCTAGAGCTCTAGCAAGCTCTTTTATGGGCTTTGAAACTATAGTCCTCGCTGAAGTTTTTGCTTCTGTACATGCACTCGATGTCGATACTCCTGCTACTTCCCACTGTTGTTTTTCTTTCAACAGTGTTTCCATAGCCTGCTCCATCTTCTGTATCTTTGCATTCTACTCCACTACTATAATATTTTTTTATCTTTTTCCAGCTCTATATTTGCAACATCTTTAGCTTGAGGATGATCTGTGGAGGGCAGCTTCAAGTGCTTCCTCAATGCTTGGATATTTGCTTCCTTATTTTTCATTAGCTCTTCTGCTACTTTAACATCTTTAGAATCATGTCATAACTTTATGACCAAATCCTCCAGAGATTTGATTCTATTATCCTTTGCAAATGAAGACATTTTTCAATCTTTAATTGAGAGTTCACATTATTTAAAGATGACTGTAACTTAGAAACAATCATGGCTGAGCTGGTGAGTGATGAAAAGTGAGCTCCCCTGTCTGCTTATGTAGATCAATATGATCTATTTCATGTATTTTCTTAGTGTCCATGGAAAATATGGAGGCTTTATAGTCTTCAACACTCCTGGGGTCTAGTATGAGAGGTTCCATGAAAATCATCTGGAACCATCCTTTCTCTACATCAAATGCAGAAAGTAGTCTATGTTGGGGCATGGTTGTTTGCTTCCAAAACTCAAAGTAAGTAGAAGCCTTCAGAGCTTCATCCTTCAACTTTATTTCTCTGTATCTGGAAAAAATACTCTGCTGAGTAGAAACCAGTGAACTAGTGGACACTGGAGTTTGGACATTTGCTTCAGCAGTAATTGATTGTACTATTTCTTCTACTTGAGTAGGAGTAATAGGTGTCATTGATAAGATCATTGTGGCTAGTTGCTACGTGTTTCCTTCATTTGTACTTTCATCCTGAATAGTTATTATTTGAGATCTAAACAGAGGATTAATTGGAGAATCTTATTTTTGAGTAGCCTTAGGGTCCTTCTTCGTTTAAAACAATGAACTCTGCATCTAGATTGTCAGAGTCTATAGGATACGTTGATTATCTTTCTCTTTTCTGCTCCTCTTTAGAGATAGGTCTACATGGATGACTGAGTGACCAGTCATTCTTCGTCTTCCTGTAAAGTACCTTCTATCCATTCTTCCTAAATGGAATATTGCTCAATCTCAGGTCTCGGTGTGTGTGTGCATAAGAGGTGATTTTTTTGCTCCAGTCTAAGTTTAGAAATAATATCATGAGGATCAAATGACCAGGAGAAATTGAGCTTGAACTTCATTTGGCTCAAGATTGCATGTATTTCTTTTGCAGTAGCTCTAGTATTGATAATGTATGGTCCTATGTGCGATTTGAGTTTAAATTGCACCTTCTTATTATAGGAAACAAAGTGCACTTCATCCATCTCTGATATACTCCAATGCAAAAATCCTAATAGGTACAAAAATTCGCAATCTATATGGAGGAAATTCTGATCCATAAACTCTGATTTTGGTGTACTTCTGGTATAAATACCAATCTCCCACTTTGGCCTACTCTAATAAGTGTAAAAAATTCTTATCTCAAGAGAGATCCTTGGGATTACATCGTTGCTTAACAAACATAGTGGAGTATACAAGAATTTGTCAACAAAATCGGTATAGGAATACTCCTTTGAGTTATTTCTAACCAGAGAAGTTAAGTAAATGACTAACCAAGCATTACCTTCTCTATCACTTTTCTATAAAGGGAATTTGAATTTATCTACTTGATAATATAACATAAAATAAACTAGGACTCGCTGGTATTTGAAAACACCTTTTGCTTTGTAATTAACCCACTACTCATGGATTTCATTGGTTAAAAATTCACTGTAGTTGAAAAGTCGAAAAGGTTGTTTACTAATTGCAAAAATGAACAAAAATCCTAATACTATCTCATCTACCCATTGATAAGTATAGCATCCAAGCAATTGAGTTACCATGGAAATGACCTGCTTGGACATCTCAAGAAACATAGAAGATGGATATGGGGGACTAGTCTTAGGTAGCTCAACATTCTCAAGAAAGAAATTTTCAAATCTCTGGGCTCTCTAAGGGAAAGTGAGTTTGTTATACAATTACATTAAGATTTCAGCAGAAAAAGGGTGATAGCAAGGTTCATATTTAATTTATAGGGCCTGGCAAATGCTTTCGGGAGAAATAGAAAAGATAACTTCATTATTTTCGGAAATGACAACCCTTTGAATAGGTAAATACCTAAAATGACACCAGACAAAGAACTCCCTGAAGAAATAAGTTTGGGGGAAGACGAACTGTGGGAGAAAGGATTCCCATATGTTTAATTCATCACTCTTGTCCATATATTTTTGCTTGGCCCAATTGTGTAGCTCATAAAGGTCAAATTCTAAAATGGTTTCTGCAATTTTATGTTGGGTGTCTACTAAAGGGGCCTTGTCGAAATCTGGGACTAGGGGAATAAGTGGATTGTTCTTTGTGGCCTTTCCTTTTCTCTTATGGTTCGGCATTTTTTATAATAGAGAATCAAGTACAGAAAGAAAATGCTAAGAAGATTTGGATGGAAAACTCTGACAAAAGAAACTCTTAAACATAGGGTTACCCACGAAAATTGTCACTATACGTTGGGAGAATTGATTTTCATCACTGACAGTTGGCAACAGAGAGTTCTTCATTCTGTAGAATCAAATAGCTAGCAAAGGAACTGAATAATTGGCATTACAGGGTTTCATATAATCAGGTGAATCAAGTGCATAACAGCCAATCAAACATCTTTGGAGCGGGGGCTTAATTAACAAAAACAAATATATGGCGAGAATAAATGTTGTAACGTTCATAAGATCTCGAGAGAGATTTCAAAAGCTAACAGATAAGTGACATGGAAGGATGATGACGTGGCAAGACAGGTGGCAAGAGTCAAGTGGTCGGAGGTAATGATTATGTGGTAAAGATATGTGGTAGAGTGAATGACACTTGGCAAGAGATGATTGGCGAAGGATATAATCATTAGCAGGAGCAGAAGTGATTTTTCAAGGGGGGTGTCAGTGGTTTATGGTATTGGGAGGTGACCCCCCAAAATCCTTTAGCATTAACCACATATGCTTTGACAATTTGGGCGGAAACCGCAATGAAGTGAATTAGAGCCATTGCTTCCAATGCGGACTTTAATTACATGCGACAAGATTATTTTGTAGTATTTTAACTTTATAAAATGCGATAAAAACATAAAATCAATTATCCTAAGTTTTAACTTAGCAACAAATTTAATATTTCTTAATCTGATAGCGACATATAAATGTGCATTGCTAAAATTAATTTTTCTAGGGATTTCATTTCCATTTTTTCTCAATATTTTCATTTTTTTTAATTACATTTTTTATACCTTTCCTTTTTTCCTTCACACACACACACACACACACACACACATATATATATATATTATTTCTTTCCTTTTAATTTTTTGACATATAAATGTAAAAATGCAAAATAATGTTAGAACACAGACAAAGTCACAAGTTAAGATCAAGTGCCAAAAGTGTCTCCTATTTGTATATGGAGCATAACTCATTGCACAAACCTCCCAAGCAGGAAAGATTTTTTATAATATTTCAATGGCATGGGCTTTGTCAAACATCGTTTCTTGTATAAGAACAATGGATGGATGATTCAAACTAATAATGGAAAGTAGTTATCTCAGTTTTAAGGATGATCCCAATCCACGTATATTAATGGACATAATTTTCATCTTGGAGCAGTTGCATTAGGGGATTTTGCTTTAAGAACCCGTGAATCCTAACCCATTAGGTGGTCTAGACCATCATTGGAAAAATCAAGATTGTATAGAGCATATTGAGCATCCTCCAAGGCCTCCGAGAAGCAAATATTGAAATCAGCGAAGAGATTACAGCAACTAGTAATCTTCTTGTATTTGGTGGCTCGTTTTTTTCTAACTGTCACATTCTTCCTTTGTTACTAGTTGGGAGTCACCCGTGTTATGTGGGAAGAAAAAAAAAAAAAATTATTCTTGAGGCTCCAACTCAATTACATCCCCGCAAGAAAGTAATGTGATCTCTGAGTCATCTGAAAATGTAGGAGCTCCATGACCTTGAAATCTACCAAATGGACAGACTCAACACAAAGGCCAATTTTACTCTTAATAAACTTGGATGTATATGGCCGAGCGCTTGAGATGCAGTCCATTAAAGATTTCCCTTTCAATTTTGTAGAAGCGAAGGAGATATGGTGAATGTCTAGTTCACGATTCTAATTAGTTTATAATGTAAGGATCTCCATACATTTTTGTAGAAGCGAAGGAGATATGGTGAATGTCTAGTTCACGATTCTAATTAGTTTATAATGTAAGGATCTCCATACATTCATTGTTCCCCCACCGACAAATTGTCAAGGGCTAGTGGTTGTTCTAGAGCAGCCTTGTGTTCAGAATGACAGGGCTTTAGTTCGAGTGGCAATCAATCTATCCCTTATGTCCAATCTACCTACCATTTCCATTTTGAAAGTCTCAACTCCATCTTGGGCGACCACATGCAAACCTCCATGGGCACTTAACCAACATATGTTTGATTGCATGGTAGCCAATACATCAAAAATGCAATCTCCCGTAGTCAATTTTTTGCCTAAACGAGACTGACCCCATAAGATGTCTAATGCACCAAGTAACCCACCCTTTAAATCTAGTTCTATAATGACCCATGCAACCTTTTTGTTTAAATCCCCTGAGCAACCCTCATCAACATAGTAGAATGCGCCTATTTTATTAGCAATTTCCTTGATTGCAGCTTTGGACCACAATTCAAAAGGGAGTCACGGAAGCTTTAGCCAAAAGATTTTTTTCTTGGGAGCTTCTTTGGATGGGTCAAATCCCATCTTCCATCTCTATAATGTGAGATTCAACCTATATGTCAAAATAGGAAGCCAACATTTCTCTATCCATGTCTTCATTTTAACCCCCGTCATTTTGGTATAAGTCCAACAACCAACAAGGTCCCACAACTTGAGTCTCTCAACATCTTCCCAGTATGTATCAACCCCCAGCAAGAGTCTTCCCATCGTTTCAACCACCCTAATCAGTGTAGATTTGAGCCTCTTCTTCTTCTTGTCTAATCTGGCTTGCTTTGATTTGCCAAAAGTGGTCAACCCAGATCTTCCTACAATGGCGAGTCAATGTTAGTTGGTGCTTTGTTTGAACTTTTGTTTTGAACCACTCTGGCTGACATATTGCTTTGTGGCAATGGGTACATTGATCAACCCTTCGACGTCAGTGATATAGTCTATATTGATTTCTTGACTGGTCATTGGGGCAACAGAGATGAGTCAATAATTCAAAACACTCAGCAATGTTGAGTTGCACAAAGGTTGGTCAAAAATCTCATACTTAGACCCCAACAAAAGTAGTCAATGGACACAATGTTCAACAATGTTGCACTATGTTCAACAATGTTAAAGACACTAACCTTTTTCAATATTGGTATATATTCCTATGAAAATATCTTGTAATTTAATTACTAAAAATAAAAATACATTTTGTCACTGTCGGGAAGCATTCATGAGATATCCAAATGACCTACACAAAATCAAGCAAAAAGCTCCAAAAATCAATCCCCCAACAAAGGAACCCTAGAGGGCTATACACAAAACATAATCTAGGGACAAAGCCCCTACACAATACATAATGGAGCAAAGAGTCATATTCAATCAATCCCAAAGGGCCAAACCCAGAAGGGTCAAAATGCTCATGAATATTTTCTCTCACTACATTGTGGCACAAGTAGCAAAGTCCATATTTTGAAGAAGAAAGACCACCACTTCCGAAAAGAATCCTTCTAGTTATATCTACTCATTTGTCATTTATGGAATAAAATACAAGTGTTTGAATGCAACTAAGCAAGATGTCAAGCTTTCCCTACTATTCCACATATTCTCCAATCCATTTCAATTTTTTTATTGTGGTGGAATACTTTTGACAGTTTTCTAGAGTGGACCTTATTCCACATATTCTCCAATCCATTTCAATTTTTTTATTGTGGTGGAATACTTACAGTTTTCTAGAGTGGACCTTGCACTTCTGCGCTCATAGGAGGTAGAATTTCCCACTTTTCACGTCTAAACTCATGGGAGGTAGAATTTCCCACTTGCCATTTGATTCTTCTAGATTTAAATGGTGGCTGATTCTTTTAAGGCAAGGCAGCTCAATTGACTACCATCATGTTCACATTTCCAATAACTCAAGCTACCCCAAATAAAATAAAATAAAATAATCATAAATTGCTATATATTTTAACTTCTTCCATTTTTTAACTTTGAAATGTTTAAATCAAATTATAAATTTTGGTTTTTTTTTTTTAATTTAGCCAAAACCCAAATACCCACCTTTGAGTTTAATTATAGAATTCTATGCTTCAAATAACAATGTCTATAATCTCAAAAATAATGTTGCCATTGAAAAGTCATATATCTCAGTTTAATTTTATTGAGTCTAACTCTAATATCATGCTTTGCTTTAATTATAAAGTTTTATAGTTCAAATAAAAACAGTTATAACTGAGCTCAACGGGTTTGGCTCAATTAACCAAGTTAACGTGTTAAGTAGCAATATAACTTGATATTGCTACTACCAGACCACCTTATCAAAGCAAAAGGCTGGTGTTTCTAGAGAGATTCTTGGAGGGACTACTTTTGATTAAATTGACATTTTTTTGTTCAGCAACTATGGGAGGTACTACTTATTTGAATTGAAATTAAAGCCAAAGATATAAGCTTCAAATCTTAGCAATTGTATTAAAGCATCCCAATTAGAAATAAAATATAAAAAGACAAATCTCACAGGTTAACATGTGAGACACAAACCAAGCCTAACCTAAATAACAAAAACACAAACCCAAGTACAAATAATGTAACAACTACTCAAATGGAGACACCAAACCCACAACCCCACGTGTGAGTATAATAAAAGTTTTCAAACATAACCAGAAATATTCCACAATGCTTAAACATAAAGATGGCATTAACATTGCCAAATTCAATAAGCTCAGAGAGCTAAAATAGCCTTTTGGATGAGTCAAGATTCATTATTTTACAATATATACTGCATTAACATTATCATAAAATATATTAATAACATCACAAGTAGCATCTCCAGCCCCAACAAGCAACATTAATTAATTGTCATCTGAATCCATCTGAATCTCGCAAAACCAGCACTAATTCATTCAAAGCAAAGAGTAAACCATGACCACCTCTTACATCTGAATTTCAACCATTGTCTATGAAGTGAATCCAATAGAAAACCATAAGAATGTGTGTACACACAGCATAAAATCAAAACAACTATCTTCACACAGATAAATAACATTAGCACACACCATAAAATCAAAACAACCATCTTCACACATAGAGATAACATTAGCAGCAATAAATTTGATTGGCCTCAGATTAAACACTGCATCAAAACTTCATTTTTTAACACTTTCACAAATAAAATTAATAATAGAATCAGCCACCATTTAAATCTAGAAGAATCAACCAGAATTCGTGCATACTAGACAATCACAACCTCTTAACTGTAAATTTCAAATGCATGATGACTTCTTAGCTGTGAATCTCAACAAGAGAACACCACTAGAATGTTCAACAACGAGTATAAAATAGAATCAGCTATCTTCAAACATTGAGATAGAATAGGACAACCTATTAACTTCTGAATCTCAAATATACAAGTTAAAATCAGCAAAACACTATCAGAATGTGCAACAACGAGATTAAATTCAAAACACTATCAGAATGTGCAACAATGAGATTAAATTCAAAACATCTTCAAACATAGATAACAAACTTTATTGTACAAACACTCCATCACACCAACTCTATCACAATTAACAAGATTAACAACCGTCAATTGAAGCTAGAAAACCACCACAACCTCAACTCCAAATCTCAAATCCATTATGAACTTTTAACTGTTAATGCGAGAATTGCCTACAGAGGTCAAACCAGTGTGCAATGAACATAAAAACAAAACAACTATTATCAAACATAGAGATAAAAACAAAACAGTTATTATCAAACATAGAGATAACACACAGCATAAAATCAAAACAACTATTCTCAAATATAGAGATAAACACAGAATAAAATCAAAACAACTATTCTCAAATATAGGGTTAGCATTATCACCGCCAGATTTTATTGGCATTTGATTAAACCCTGCATTGCTACTATATTGTCAACTTACACTGCGTTAACACATAAAATTAATAACATCAAAAGTCACATCTCCAGCCCTAGCAACACTAATCAACCAGAATCAACCCTAATATATTCAAAGAATCAAGCAGGATCAACCCTAATACATTCAAAGCATGGAGTAATCTATGTCAACCTCTTACATCTGAATATCAAATCCCTGAAAACATCTTAACTTTCTATCTCAACTATTGTCTAGGAGTTAAAATCAGCAGAACACCATCAAAATGTACATATTAACTTTCTATCTCAACTATTATCTAGGAGTTAAAAGCAGCAGAACACCATCAAAATGTACATAGCAGCAGATAAAATCAAATCAAAACTATCTTGATTATGCATCTTTCAGTTTCAGGATCAAACCTATTCATAAATTATCTACCCTAATCTAAATTTATTAATAATATTCAAACATATAAGTCGGTTAATCTCAGCAATGTCGACCTAGAAAACATTGAAAACAATCCTATCACTGCCAAATCTGAACTTCCCACCAACAAACCTATACGGCCAGCAACTCTGTAGAACTCTATTTGAGATAACGCACTTTGGTTGACGAAAACATAGTCCTGCTCAGGTTGAGGTTGAGGAGAACATTGACTCACTAAGATCAAGGAAAAGAGGGCGTAGGTTGGGGAAAAAGTTAAGAAAACATTGTCCAACTCAGCTAGAGGAAAACATTGTCGCGCTCAGGTCGAGGAAAACAGTCATCTCCTAACGTTGAAGGCCGATCAAGATATTTACAGATATATACAGTCAGCTATTAGATTAGGATATTTATAGATCTATACAGCTATCTACTCTGTAAAATAACATTATCCCTATTTTTGAGGCCGATTAAGATATTTATGTATCTATACAGCCAACTACTAGATTAAAAATGCAAATGTTCTAAAAAGGCCAGGCCATTTCGTTTGTAGATCTACAAGGAATCTCAAATACTTTTATAAAGGGAATTTCAACTATAAATCTACCTGGAATCTCAAGACGTTTACAAATATGACGTTCAATTCGAGACACAAATATTGCAGAGAGTTCCAAGCAGCCAGCTACTCCGTAAAATTCTATTTCAGTATCAATTATTGCAGAGGGCTCCACGCAGCTAGATACTCCTTTAAATTCCATTGAGATAGCATGCTTAGGTAGAGGAAAACATTCTCCTAACATTCCATTGAGATAGCATGCTTAGGTAGAGGAAAACATTCTCCTAACATTCGAGGCCGATTAAGAATAAGAATATGACTCTATATTGGCCTCTAATGTTGAAGAATTTCTTCAGCTTACTAACATGTTATCAATTGGAATTGGCACTTAACCTTTTGAACAATTTCTTCAACTTCCAATGCAAAGAGTAAAATTCCATGAGTATTAGATATTGCAGAGGGTTCCACGGAGCCAGCCATCCTTAAAACTCCTTAAAATTCCATTGAGATAGCATGCTTAGGTAGAGGAAAACATTCTCCTAACATTAAAGGCCGATTAAGAATAAGAATATGATTCTGTATTGGCCTCTAATGTTGAAGAATCTCTTCAGCTAACTAACATGTTATCATTTGGAATTGTCACTTAAAGAAAGAATTTCTTCAACTTCCGAAGCAAAACACAGATCGTTCCTCTAATGTTGAAGAATTTCTTCAGCTAACTAACATGTTATCAATTGGAATTGGCACTTAACCTTATGAACAATTTCTTCAACTTCCAATGCAAAGAGTAAAATTCCATAGAGTATCAGATATTGCAGAGGGTTCCACGCAGCCACCCATCCTTAAAACTCCTTAAAATTCCATTGAGATAGCATGCTTAGGTAGAGGAAAACATTCTCCTAACATTAAAGGCCGATTAAGAATAAGAATATGATTCTATATTGGCCTCTAATGTTGAAGAATCTCTTCAGCTAACTAACATGTTATCATTTGGAATTGTCACTTAAAGAAAGAATTTCTTCAACTTCCGAAGCAAAACACAGATCGTTCCAATTAAACTCTTTCACATCATGGTTTAAACCCTTCAAATTCCTGAGCAAACCTACCTCAGATCATAAGTATCACCTTCAAACCCTACGAAAGTAGAGAAACACATTCTCGTGCCTCTTTAAAACATTTCTTGGATAAGCATCACCAGAAAACCCGAAAAGAGTAGTAAAAGTAGGGAGAATCATCCTTCTAACGTTGAAGAATTTCGTAAGCTAACCAGTACCTTATCGCAAAAAGAAGAATTTCATAAGCTAACCAGTACCTTATCCCAAGAAGAATTTCTTCACATGGCTAACAAGAATTTCTTATGATAACCAGTACCTTATCCCGAGATAGCTAAAATTATGAAGATACAGAGAGTTAATCATACAAGACTGGGAATGTGCTCTCAGTTAAACTCAGTAAGGTCATTATATAGCTCTGCAAACGCGGAAGATTTTTCACTCTGGTGAATGTGGGATTTTAATATTTGTTCATGAACCCAAGTTCGTAAGAAAAGCTTTACTCTTAAGGAAGTCCGTCTATTAAAAGTTACCCAAATTTTGACAACTTTGAAATTATGATGGAGATTTGTGCACTATTTTATGTAGAATATAAAACCAGTGCCATAATTTGGGTTGCTTGTATATGGTGAATAAGTGTCAAGGTTTTGTAGATATTTGAATCAATTTACTTTAAAGAAATAAATTATATTTTTTAAAGATTATATGGTTAATTGGATTTAATTTAAGGGTTTTTTTTTAATTATATGGTTAGATGGATGAAATTTGAGTGGTTGTGTGATAAATTATTATAACAAATAATAATAATAATCTAATTTGAATGTCACGTTGAAATTAAATAGTAAATTGGTGCATGAGATTTTTTGCTTGTTGGATAGGGAACCTCCACCAAGAAATTTGACTATAAAGTCTATGGAGGAGTACATACTTTATCCCACTTTGAATTTACACTTTCACCTCTATGACCTTACCCCATTTTGAATTTATACCAGCCTAGATCCATCTTAACCCAGGATCTATCAAGAGCCGAGATGGATCAAATCTCATGAGGTGCAAACCTCTTTTTTTAGTGCAAAACTTGAGGAAAGGTTTGCACCTCGAGAGATTTGATCCCCCTCAGTGCTTGATAGATCTAGGGTTAAGATGGATATAAGTTGGCTATAAAATATTGCATAATATATATATTTATATATGTGTGTCTCTTTCTTATTCCCTCTTTCTATCTCACCCACCAAAAATACACACTCTCTTTCCATATTTATCTATCTCTCTCTCCCTCCCTCTTCATCTCCATCTCTCTCTCTCTCGTCCCCTTCTCTCCCTCTCTCTCTCTTCCTCCCTCTTCCCTCTTCCTCTCCATCTCTCTGTCTCTTCCCATTCTCTGCATCTTTCTCTCTCTCTTCCCCTTCTTTCCCGCTCTCTCTCTCCCCTTTCTCTCTTCCCTCCCGCTCTCCTCTCTCCCTCACTCTCTCTCCATCTCTCCCTTGTCACTCCCTCTCTCTCTCTCTTTCCCTTCTTTCCCTATCTCTCTCTCCTATCCTCTTCTCTCTCTTCTCTCCCCTCCTCTCTCCCTCACTCTCTCTCTATCTCTCCCTTGTCACTCCCTCTCTCTCTCTACCTCATCTCTCTATGTCTATGTTCTTTCCTCTCTCCCTCCCTCCCTCTCTCCTTCTCTCTCTCCCCTCCTCTCTCTTCCTTCCTCTTTCTCGCTCTCGCTCCCCCCATCTCTCTCCCCCCCCATCTCTCTCTCTCTCTCTCTTTGCTCTCCAGCTCTATCACTATCTTCCTCTCGCTCTCTCTCCCCCAATCT
>APFE030172227.1:32285-45766 GCA_000404065.3 Pinus taeda
TGGTTTTCACCCACATTGGGTTTCCACCTTATATCTGGTGTTCTTGTGTGTGATTGTCTTCCTGCTCTGTTTTACTATCTCTGGTTACTGGTTATTTGATGCTGCATCTCAGATTAACAAACATCATCTAAAGTTCAAGAAAATTAAAAGTTTGCTCTGTGTACGCTGGTTTACTTCTGAATAGTTGCGTATATACGCGGGTTGAATTGACTAAAGTAGCATATACAATTTGGTTTTTAAAAAGGATTATTTGACTTAATAATACTGATTCACCCCCCCTCTCAGTATTATTTTCAACAGAACACAGTGGGCCAATGCTAATGTAAAAAGGGCTATTTTTAAGGGCAAGCTGCAGGAGATGTCTTCAAGGCATATGAAGCTCATGTTCAGAGGTGAATGATGCAAGTGGTTTCAAGTCTTGTCATTTCTCACAAGTCCCGGAATGAGTCCTCCAAGGTGCAGGAGAGGGGTAACGAGGACAGTGACAAACGGTGACAAATTACTGTGTAACAACCTCTCATCTTTCTCACCGTCTATTAAATAGAGCAAACATTGGAAGGGGAACCGCATGTACACACTCCATGTGTCAACATGCAACTTTTATTTCTTTATTTTAAGTTTAACTTAATTTAGTAATTCTCTTAATATAATTCTTTCTTATTTTATTCCTTGTTACTTTTTAATAACTTTACTTATTTTTATATTTTTCTTAATTTAACTCTTTCTTATTTTATTCTACTTTTTGTTAACTTTATTATTTTCTTATTTTTACGTTTTTTTTTTTTTATTTATTTAAAATTCTAGTATTTTATTTATTATTTTATGTCATTTATATTTTCTTCATTATTTATTTTATTATTTTTATTATTATTAGAGGACATTACAAATAATCCAGGTAGATATTGGTGGCCACCCACCTATTCCACCTAGATCTCCAGTTGGTTTCATCTATTTCCTTGTTTATTTGAGTGTTTACTATTTTTTGCAGTTTTTCGGGTCTTGAACATGTGGAGCCATTTTGACCCCTGAGGTTCGCTACATTCATGCAATAATAGGTAGGGGCTTGCTACAAATCATGTAGTACTCGGAGGGACCTTTCCATCAAGGTATCATACATGCCAAACAAAGATAATATGAACAAGTTATGACCCAGGGAAGTTGGCTGCCCAATTAACCCCAATAGGGCCCACAAAATCTTGGTGTTACATCTCCTGGGGTTCGGGTTTTGGTTGTTTAGGGATTTCTATTATTTTTCAATAATAAATAGGCCCTTGAGCCTCATTGTGACACAATTCAGGAGGATCTAGTTGCCACATCTCTTCTTAGAGATAAGCTACCATCGCTAGAGCTAGTTTATTTCCATTTTGTTTGTAAGCATATTTTAGTATTTCGATATTAATGAAATGATGTGTTATTTATGATACATATCTATATTTATGATACATATCTACTCATTTGTCATTTATGGAATAAAATACAAGTGTTTGAATGCAACTAAGCAAGATGTCAAGCTTTCCCTACTATTCCACATATTCTCCAATCCATTTCAATTTTTTTTTTATTGTGGTAGAATACTTTGACAGTTTTCTAGAGTGGACCTTATTCCACATATTCTCCAATCCATTTCAATTTTTTTATTGTGGTGAAATACTTACAGTTTTCTAGAGTGGACCTTGCACTTCTGCGCTCATAGGAAGTAGAATTTCCCACTTGCCACGTCTAAACTCATGGGAGGTAGAATTTCCCACTTGCCATTTGATTCTTCTAGATTTAAATGGTGGCTGATTCTTTTAAGGCAAGGCAGCTCAATTGACTACCATCATGTTCACATTTCCAATAACTCAACCTACCCCAAATAAAATAAAATTAAAAAAATCATAAATTGCTAAATATTTTAACTTCTTACATTTTTTAACTTTGAAATGTTTAAATCAAATTATAAATTTTGGTTTTTTTTTTTTTTTTTAATTTAGCCAAAACCCAAATACCCACCTTTGAGTTTAATTATAGAGTTCTATGCTTCAAATAACAATGTCTATAACCTCAAAAATAATGTTGCCATTTAAAAGTCATATATCTCAGTTTAATTTTATTGAGTCTAACTCTAATATCATGCTTTGGTTTAATTATAAAGTTTTATAGTTCAAATAAAAACAGTTATAACTGAGCTCAACGGGTTTGGCTCAATTAACCAAGTTAACGTGTTAAGTAGCAATATAACTTGATATTGCTACTACCAGACCACCTTATCAAAGCAAAAGGCTGGTGTTTCTAGAGAGATTCTTGGAGGGACTACTTTTGATTAAATTGACATTTTTTTGTTCAGCAACTCTGGGAGGTACTACTTATTTGAATTGAAATAAAAGCCAAAGATATAAGCTTCAAATCTTAGCAATTGTATTAAAGCATCCCAATTAGAAATAAAATATAAAAAGACAAATCTCACAGGTTAACATGTGAGACACAAACCAAGCCTAACCTAAATAACAAAAACACAAACCCAAGTACAAATAATGTAACAACTACTCAAATGGAGACACCAAACCCACAACCCCACGTGTGAGTATAATAAAAGTTTTCAAACATAACCAGAAATATTCCACAATGCTTAAACATAAAGATGGCATTAACATTGCCAAATTCAATAAGCTCACAGAGCTAAAATAGCCTTTTGGATGAGTCAAGATTCATTATTTTACAATATATACTGCATTAACATTATCATAAAATATATTAATAACATCACAAGTAGCATCTCCAGCCCCAACAAGCAACATTAATTAATTGTCATCTGAATCCATCTGAATCTCGCAAAACCAGCACTAATTCATTCAAAGCAAAGAGTAAACCATGACCACCTCTTACATCTGAATTTCAACCATTGTCTATGAAGTGAATCCAATAGAAAACCATAAGAATGTGTGTACACACAGCATAAAATCAAAACAACTATCTTCACACAGATAAATAACATTAGCACACACCATAAAATCAAAACAACCATCTTCACACATAGAGATAACATTAGCAGCAATAAATTTGATTGGCCTCAGATTAAACACTGCATCAAAACTTCATTTTTTAACACTTTCACAAATAAAATTAATAATAGAATCAGCCACCATTTAAATCTAGAAGAATCAACCAGAATTCGTGCATACTAGACAATCACAACCTCTTAACTGTAAATTTCAAATGCATGATGACTTCTTAGCTGTGAATCTCAACAAGAGAACACCACTAGAATGTTCAACAACGAGTATAAAATAGAATCAGCTATCTTCAAACATTGAGATAGAATAGGACAACCTATTAACTTCTGAATCTCAAATATACAAGTTAAAATCAGCAAAACACTATCAGAATGTGCAACAACGAGATTAAATTCAAAACACTATCAGAATGTGCAACAATGAGATTAAATTCAAAACATCTTCAAACATAGATAACAAACTTTATTGTACAAACACTCCATCACACCAACTCTATCACAATTAACAAGATTAACAACCGTCAATTGAAGCTAGAAAACCACCACAACCTCAACTCCAAATCTCAAATCCATTATGAACTTTTAACTGTTAATGCGAGAATTGCCTACAGAGGTCAAACCAGTGTGCAATGAACATAAAAACAAAACAACTATTATCAAACATAGAGATAAAAACAAAACAGTTATTATCAAACATAGAGATAACACACAGCATAAAATCAAAACAACTATTCTCAAATATAGAGATAAACACAGAATAAAATCAAAACAACTATTCTCAAATATAGGGTTAGCATTATCACCGCCAGATTTTATTGGCATTTGATTAAACCCTGCATTGCTACTATATTGTCAACTTACACTGCGTTAACACATAAAATTAATAACATCAAAAGTCACATCTCCAGCCCTAGCAACACTAATCAACCAGAATCAACCCTAATATATTCAAAGAATCAAGCAGGATCAACCCTAATACATTCAAAGCATGGAGTAATCTATGTCAACCTCTTACATCTGAATATCAAATCCCTGAAAACATCTTAACTTTCTATCTCAACTATTGTCTAGGAGTTAAAATCAGCAGAACACCATCAAAATGTACATATTAACTTTCTATCTCAACTATTATCTAGGAGTTAAAAGCAGCAGAACACCATCAAAATGTACATAGCAGCAGATAAAATCAAATCAAAACTATCTTGATTATGCATCTTTCAGTTTCAGGATCAAACCTATTCATAAATTATCTACCCTAATCTAAATTTATTAATAATATTCAAACATATAAGTCGGTTAATCTCAGCAATGTCGACCTAGAAAACATTGAAAACAATCCTATCACTGCCAAATCTGAACTTCCCACCAACAAACCTATACGGCCAGCAACTCTGTAGAACTCTATTTGAGATAACGCACTTTGGTTGACGAAAACATAGTCCTGCTCAGGTTGAGGTTGAGGAGAACATTGACTCACTAAGATCAAGGAAAAGAGGGCGTAGGTTGGGGAAAAAGTTAAGAAAACATTGTCCAACTCAGCTAGAGGAAAACATTGTCGCGCTCAGGTCGAGGAAAACAGTCATCTCCTAACGTTGAAGGCCGATCAAGATATTTACAGATATATACAGTCAGCTATTAGATTAGGATATTTATAGATCTATACAGCTATCTACTCTGTAAAATAACATTATCCCTATTTTTGAGGCCGATTAAGATATTTATGTATCTATACAGCCAACTACTAGATTAAAAATGCAAATGTTCTAAAAAGGTCAGGCCATTTCGTTTGTAGATCTACAAGGAATCTCAAATACTTTTATAAAGGGAATTTCAACTATAAATCTACATGGAATCTCAAGACGTTTACAAATATGACGTTCAATTCGAGACACAAATATTGCAGAGAGTTCCAAGCAGCCAGCTACTCCGTAAAATTCTATTTCAATATCAAATATTGCAGAGGGCTCCACGCAGCTAGATACTCCTTTAAATTCCATTGAGATAGCATATTGAGATAGCATGCTTAGGTAGAGGAAAACATTCTCCTAACATTCCATTGAGATAGCATGCTTAGGTAGAGGAAAACATTCTCCTAACATTCGAGGCCGATTAAGAATAAGAATATGACTCTATATTGGCCTCTAATGTTGAAGAATTTCTTCAGCTAACTAACATGTTATCAATTGGAATTGGCACTTAACCTTTTGAACAATTTCTTCAACTTCCAATGCAAAGAGTAAAATTCCATGAGTATTAGATATTGCAGAGGGTTCCACGCAGCCAGCCATCCTTAAAACTCCTTAAAATTCCATTGAGAAATTCCATTGAGATAGCATGCTTAGGTAGAGGAAAACATTCTCCTAACATTAAAGGCCGATTAAGAATAAGAATATGATTCTATATTGGCCTCTAATGTTGAAGAATCTCTTCAGCTAACTAACATGTTATCATTTGGAATTGTCACTTAAAGAAAGAATTTCTTCAACTTCCGAAGCAAAACACAGATCGTTCCTCTAATGTTGAAGAATTTCTTCAGCTAACTAACATGTTATCAATTGGAATTGGCACTTAACCTTATGAACAATTTCTTCAACTTCCAATGCAAAGAGTAAAATTCCATGAGTATCAGATATTGCAGAGGGTTCCACGCAGCCACCCATCCTTAAAACTCCTTAAAATCCCATTGAGATAGCATGCTTAGGTAGAGGAAAACATTCTCCTAACATTAAAGGCCGATTAAGAATAAGAATATGATTCTATATTGGCCTCTAATGTTGAAGAATCTCTTCAGCTAACTAACATGTTATCATTTGGAATTGTCACTTAAAGAAAGAATTTCTTCAACTTCCGAAGCAAAACACAGATCGTTCCAATTAAACTCTTTCACATCATGGTTTAAACCCTTCAAATTCCTGAGCAAACCTACCTCAGATCATAAGTATCACCTTCAAACCCTACGAAAGTAGAGAAACACATTATCGTGCCTCTTTAAAACATTTCTTGGATAAGCATCACCAGAAAACCCGAAAAGAGTAGTAAAAGTAGGGAGAATCATCCTTCTAACGTTGAAGAATTTCGTAAGCTAACCAGTACCTTATCGCAAAAAGAAGAATTTCATAAGCTAACCAGTACCTTATCCCAAGAAGAATTTCTTCACATGGCTAACAAGAATTTCTTATGATAACCAGTACCTTATCCAGGGATAGCTAAAATTATGAAGATACAAAGAGTTAATCATACAAGACTGGGAATGTGCTCTCAGTTAAACTCAGTAAGGTCATTATATAGCTCTGCAAACGCGGAAGATTTTTCACTCTGGTGAATGTGGGATTTTAATATTTGTTCATGAACCCAAGTTCGTAAGAAAAGCTTTACTCTTAAGGAAGTCCGTCTATTAAAAGTTACCCAAATTTTGACAACTTTGAAATTATGATGGAGATTTGTGCACTATTTTATGTAGAATATAAAACCAGTGCCATAATTTGGGTTGCTTGTATATGGTGAATAAGTGTCAAGGTTTTGTAGATATTTGAATCAATTTACTTTAAAGAAATAAATTATATTTTTTAAAGATTATATGGTTAATTGGATTTAATTTAAGGGTTTTTTTTTAATTATATGGTTAGATGGATGAAATTTGAGTGGTTGTGTGATAAATTATTATAACAAATAATAATAATAATCTAATTTGAATGTCACGTTGAAATTAAATAGTAAATTGGTGCATGAGATTTTTTGCTTGTTGGATAGGGAACCTCCACCAAGAAATTTGACTATAAAGTCTATGGAGGAGTACATACTTTATCCCACTTTGAATTTACACTTTCACCTCTATGACCTTACCCCATTTTGAATTTATACCAGCCTAGATCCATCTTAACCCAGGATCTATCAAGAGCCGAGATGGATCAAATCTCATGAGGTGCAAACCTCTTTTTTTAGTGCAAAACTTGAGGAAAGGTTTGCACCTCGAGAGATTTGATCCCCCTCAGTGCTTGATAGATCTAGGGTTAAGATGGATATAAGTTGGCTATAAAATATTGCATAATATATATATTTATATATGTGTGTCTCTTTCTTATTCCCTCTTTCTATCTCACCCACCAAAAATACACACTCTCTTTCCATATTTATCTATCTCTCTCTCCCTCCCTCTTCATCTCCATCTCTCTCTCTCTCTTCCCCTTCTCTCCCTCTCTCTCTCTTCCTCCCTCTTCCCTCTTCCTCTCCATCTCTCTGTCTCTTCCCATTCTCTGCATCTTTCTCTCTCTCTTCCCCTTCTTTCCCGCTCTCTCTCTCCCCTTTCTCTCTTCCCTCCCGCTCTCCTCTCTCCCTCACTCTCTCTCCATCTCTCCCTTGTCACTCCCTCTCTCTCTCTTTCCCTTCTCTCCCTATCTCTCTCTCCTATCCTCTTCTCTCTCTTCTCTCCCCTCCTCTCTCCCTCACTCTCTCTCTATCTCTCCCTTGTCACTCCCTCTCTCTCTCTACCTCATCTCTCTATGTCTATGTTCTTTTCTCTCTCCCTCCCTCCCTCTCTCCTTCTCTCTCTCTCCCCTCCTCTCTCTTCCTTCCTCTTTCTCGCTCTCTCTCACACCTCCCTCTCTCTCTCCCCCTCTCTCTCTCTCTCTCTTTGCTCTCCAGCTCTATCACTATCTTCCTCTCGCTCTCTCTCCCCCAATCTCCTCTCTCTCTTAAATTTGATCCCATTGTATTGTGTTTAAGAAATTATCTAAATAATAAAAACTCAATTGGTTGTAAAGTATTAAACCTATATTTTGGATCAATCATGTCAAAGAAAATACATTAATGAAAAACTTAACAGAATCATGAATTATTTTTCCTCTATTATTGTTAGTCATTTTGCTTGCTCTCATCCCCTAGATCCCTAGTTAAGATGGATCTATGTTGGTTCTTAATAATATCATTTATATTATGTAAATTTCACATCTTTATATATAAAAGTATTTCATTTTAATTTTATTAAAACCTTGATTTAATTTCTATGGGAATATTTTTAGTAGTCATGAGGATAGAGGGTTTAGATATACCTCAAAAGTAACTATAAATTTTTACCTCTTAGATTTAATTAAAAAAAAATTATAAAAAAAATATTTTGATTGTGAAATAAGTTATATTTTTGGGCATGTGGTATTGATAAGCCATGGTATTGACCCATGGTATTATAACAAAGTCTATTTACAAGTCAATAATATCCATGTTAAAGTGGGGTGAATATCCATGGTTAAGAATTTTGTCATATTGTTATAAAATATTTTGATTGTGAGATGAGTTATGATTTTTGAGCATATGGTATTAATAAGCCATGGTATTAGCTCATGGTATTGTGACAAAGCCCATTCACGAGTTCATAATATGAATGGTAAAGTGGGGGTAAATATCCATGGTTAAGAATCTTGTCATATTGTTATAAAATATTTTGATTGTGAAATATGTTATGTTTTTTGAGTATGTGTTGTTGATAAGCCCCATGGCATTGTAAGAAAGTTATTTACAACTTAATAATATCCATGGTAAATTGGAGATGAATATCCATAGTTAAGAATCTTGTCATATTGTTATAAACTAGCAATTGCACCAAGAGGTGAAAAGGAACATCGAAATCTCAAAAAACCAAGCATTTTGTTTTCTACTATTTATGTTTGTGGTTGTCTTCCATTTCGTTTCAATTTCATTGTTTTTTTTCTCTCCTTCCTTATGGCTTTGCCTCATTTCTTCTCAACTTTGTTGTCTCTATCTTTATCTGTGTGGAGGGTGAAGAAGAAGTAAAGCATAAAGTCAAAGATATTATGTAGAGAACAAAGATATTATGCAGAAAACAAGTAGAGGTGTAAGGATCGATCCCCGACGTGAGTTTGGCCCACTCGATTGGTTGTTCTGGGGAATATTGTAAAGTTCTATCACTGATGAAAATTCATTGTATTTTGGGTGTTTATTCATGGTATATCATTCAGTGTCCTAAAATCGGTTGAAACAATTCTAATTGGGAGGGTTTTTACGAGCCCTGTGATCTACATACATCTAATTGGCTAATTGGGCCTACGAAGGATATGAAGAGGGGTACAACGTAGCGGCCATGAATAGTCTCGTCTCTCCATTTATTTTGACTTGGTTATTTCCATTTATTTTGTATGTGCAAACATACACCAAAATAATTAAAAAAAAATGAAAATTGAAAGAGCAAGGGACTGAGTCAACCATTAAAACAAATTCAAACATCTAACTTACGAGATGCTCTCGATTTTCTCAACTCAACTCCTGAAGCACATTCATATCCAGGAAACTTATCATTTTAGTGTGCCTTGCATGAGTGTATTGCATATAAAATAAAATTAAACTAGGTGCGCCACCCCTTGGTTATGCCATAAAATCTTTAATTGCTCCCAACTAACATAGAGCTACATTGTCCAAGTGCAACTTATCTGTATTCCAATGGTGCAACACACTCGGGTAAAAAAAAAAAAACTAAAGTTCCTTCTTAGGTGATTCTTGCATTCCCACCCTTACAGGGAAGTCATCTTCATCATCCGAATTTTCTTGAAGAATAAGACTTTGACATCGTCTCCCACCTTCAGTTGCTTGTTGAGGCTTCCTAGATGCAGATGAGGCTTCCAAACCCTTTTGGTTGCTTCCTCCTGGATTATCAGTGGAATTTGCATGAATAGTATGAGTAACTCCACCTACCTTAAGCTTCACCTTTGTAAACCAACCCTCTTAAGAAGGTGGATCATCTTGCCACAACACTGATTTATCCAAAGACTTCATATCAGAATCCCTGTTATGAGAGGTTCTTCCATCAACAAGTGTTGTGACTTGTCCCCTATTCTGACCTTCATTAGTTGATTTTATTTGTCTTGCATGACAACTATCCATAGTCCACCCTTCTGCCCTCCTACCTCCATTGTCATTCTACTATGCCTAAAGTTCGTTCCTCCTTTTATTTGACTCAGATTGTGGGAATTTGAGGAACTTCTCTCTGACACTTTGTGCCCATCATAATTATGCTTGTCCCCTGAAGACCCACCTACACCCAATCCCCCAACTAGACTTTTGTGTACATGACTAGGAACTTGGTCACCTTCGTTGCTTTTCACATTGCCCGCACACATCAATCCCTATTCCTATCCCAATCCCTTTCACGATCACGATCCAATCTGTCATGACTACCATTCCTCTCATAAGAATCCTTCCTGTCCATCCCACCATCATGAAAATGTTTCGAGCGATCTAAATCATTGTAGTGCCACTTCCGCTTGAATGTTTCACCAAATCTACCCATTTCCTTCTCGACCTTCTCCCCAATCGAACACTCCTTGGAATCCCTCTCATAATGAGACCCATCCCTGTGACTTTTCTTCCTGAAAGACTTCCCAAACCTCTTACTCCACTCATACTCCTAAGGCTTGGAACCCCCTTTATCATACTTCCTATCATGATTCTTATCATTATCTGGGCTCATGTCGGAATGCTTTCCATTATGGTATGCAACATCCCTCTAAACCCTATTCACTTCATCACTCTTGAGCACCTAGTCATCATCTCCACCAACCCTTTTGTGACTAGCAATCTTATTACTTTTACCCAAATAATCCTTCCCCATCTCAAATTTACCCTTGTTATTACTACTTCCTAGCATTCTATTATAATCATCACCATGAGAATGAGGATTAGAATGCTTACCAGGTTCTTCATTCAAAACCTTATCAACATTTTCATCACTTCGAGGATCTGAGGGCAGGGAATCCGACGACAACGAATGCTTGTACATGTTGAGAAGCGTTGCCTGGGATCCTCCTGATCTGGGCTTCCTTACTGAAAATGTTCATGTCTTGCTCACACCTTTAACGCCATCGAAGTCCAACTGCTCAACCCTCTCCATGCCTACACCCTCCTTTAGAAAGAGGGCACATGGAAGGAACCCTCTTAAGTCCCTTGAGTCATTAAGGGCATTTATGCATGCCTGGCTATCTTTTGAGCTCCTGGTAAACTGTAAAGTCGAGAGCGTTATACCACCACCTATCATTTGTCTTGTCTTGTGTTATTGTTCGACTTGTGATTTCTCGCAAAATTCATTCCCATTATTTTAAAGGAGGATGGTGCAGATGTAGATTCATTAGTATCTCTTCGTAAGAAGCATGAAAGAGGGGTCAAAAAAGCCCCCCCCTCCCCCACCCGCGGTCCTTATTACCAAGAATAAAAAGTTTATTTGTTCCCAATTAACATCAGGTACATTGTGCCACTATAATTGATCTATAATTTAGTGTCAGTGATGATTATCAGAAAAGCTTCTGACTTCGGTCATCAAAAGTGAAATTATATTTTTCTAACCATCACTACATTGCAATTTCCTTTCGTTGATTAATTTTTTAACGTTATGGTTTTTTTTCATGTTCATAGCGACAGGGATTCGCCAAAATCCGACAAGAGACAAAACAAATATAAAAATACTCCCCTCTTCCTTGAAAATCCCATGGCACTAATTTGCTATTGCTCGGCACTCACAGACAAAGCTACGAATGTTGAGGTCCGAGTTTCGAATGTCGTCCCTTGTGATTTCTATTCTGGTTATTCTCACACTCTCTATCGCCATTAATGACTATGTAGAGATTTTTCTCCCATTCAAGTCTACCATGTCAGACCCTGACAACGCCTTGGTCGGTGGAATGATCCTAACGCTGCCAATTTCTGCGGGTGGACTAGAGTCCTTTGCAACGAATTCAACAGAATGAGTCCTCTGGACTTGACCAATATGAATATGTCAGGCATGATTCCTTCGCGGACATTGTCGAGCCTTGACAGTCTCATAAATCTCAGCTCTGCGTTAAACAACTATGGGAACAAGACATCCAGAAGCAGAGCGAGAGCCAAGTTGAGGAAGAAACCCACTGCAAAGTACTGATTATTATTCTTAATGATGATGAACGAGACATTTCGTGCCCGTGAAACACCCAATGTGTAGACGTTGAAATGGGTTTCATTGATCGGTTTCGCATGGCTCATCTCTAGATGAAGTATTTTCGTGTCGCAGTACTTGGGCTCCTTAACATATCGAACAACAACTTCAATGACGATATCCTGACGAAAATTTTGAAATGGAAGAGAAATGACGGTGTGGTTGTGCTTCAAGAACGATCCATGTGGTCAAATGCCATTGGATTGAATGATGAAATTGAAGCTCATTGATTCACTACAGTGAACAGTGTTTGGACATGAAAGTCCATACAGAAAACGCCTTCTGCGTAAATATTTTGATTGTGAAATAAGATATGTTTTTTTGGGCATGTGATATTAATAGGCCATGGTATATGCCCATGGTATTGTAACAAAGCCTATTCACAAGTTAATAACAAAATCAATACATAACAAATTGATTTTTTTATTACTTTAACTTTTTATTATGAATTGAGCCAACTTTTAAATGTTTACACTCATCCTAGGTTTATATTACTTTTAACTTTTTATTATTAATTGAGTCAACATTTAAAGGTTCACACTCACCCTTGACATGTTGTTAACTTTTTATTATTTTTTAATTGAGCCAACACTTATAATTGTTTACATACTTACATTACACCTACACATCTACATTATATTGGGTTGTATATTATTTTTTAATTGAGCTGAAATTTATAATTGTTTACATACTTACATTACACCTACACCTCTACAACATACGGGTTTTAATTGAGCTGACATTTATAATTGTTTACATACTTACGTTACACCTACACATCTATAATATACAGGGTTGTAGAGCACCTCTCGCTGCAACTATGACTTAAGAAAGCACTTCTTTTTATACTTCATATCAATTTTTTATTTTTGTAAGCGAAATGACAAAGTTTTTGAGTTTTTACAAAATTCGGTTTTCTTGTTAACATATTTGGAATAAAGGGAATATCTAATAGGTTTTCCTGGGAAATACGTTATGTAGATAAAAATAAAAATAAAAACACAAAGAGAGTCCTAGAGCCGATTTCTTTTTTTAGAAATTCTTACTCAAAGTAAGTAAAAAAATTATTAAAAGATATAGTTCCTAATTAATATGAATTTTGATTATGGTATTTTAATCTCAAAAATTTTGAGTTATTTGAAAGCAACCCAAATTATTACAATGTAAAAGAATAAATTAAAAGTAAATGTTATCTTATAAAAAGTCTATGGAGGTGTACATACTTTACCCAGCCTTGAATGTAAACTATGACCTCTTACAAGAAAGCACGTGTTTCTAAACTTCCTATCAAATTTATATTCTTGCAAGTGAAATGGAATTTTTTTTGAGTTTTTATAAAATTTGGTTTTCTTCTTAACATCTTTGGAATAAAGAGTTGAGCTCTGGAACTTTCCCTGTTATGCTTCTTAACCTGCAAAGCAATACCGAACCAAGAATATGCGTGGAAAAATACCGAGAACACAGAATATGTTAAGAAAATATACCCAGAACACAGAATAGCAAAGATTTTATTACTCA